>JAEQBH010009793.1:0-78473 GCA_016808115.1 Tetrastigma voinierianum
TATCGGCTGAGGCCTCCACGAGTTTCCCTGCAGCCGCCCTTCGAGGCGCCAGTTCACCATCTTCCGGGTCGAAGCGAATATGCTCGCTCGAACCGCTACCGGAAGATCAAGGTGATTAAGGCGTTACCTCGAGGGGATCCGCCCGTCGGCTTCCCTTCGCCTTACGGGTTTAGCCCGTTGACTGTACATGTCAGGACTCGCTTGGTCAGTGTTTCCAAGGTGGTCGAATGGGGGGGCCTTCGTGGCCCGACGCCATGGCGCCGCAGTCGCCGGCTCTTGCCGGAGAAGGCGTCTGTTTGCATTCACGATCGGCTGGCAGCGTCTCAGATATGGCTAACCCGGGCTTGGGTCGCCGCCCCAAACGCGTCGATCCGCGCCGAGTCGTGGCGGGCCGGCCGGATATGAATCCACATCCGGCCGAGCGCGTCGCCCGGCCCCATCCGGCTTCCACTCCCAGAAGCCAATTCAAGCACTCTTTGACTCTCTTTTCAAAGTCCTTTTCATCTTTCCCTCGCGGTAATTACTTGTTGCCTGCTCCGGTCTCTCGCCGTGTTGCCTTAGGCCCGGAATTTACCGCCGATTAGGGCTACATTCCCAAACAACCCGACTGTCGACGGCGCCTGATGGTGCGGCGGTCGAACGCAGCCAGGGCTCTCACCGTCTCCGGCGCCCCCTTCCGGGGACTTAGGCGATCCGCTGGTGGGGCAGCTTCTCCGGACTGGTCGGACCCGGCGGGACCGCCCAGGTTCTCAAAAACCCCAGGCTTTCACGAGTTCGCTCGCCGTTACTAAAGGAATCGCAGCGAAGTTTCTTTTGCTCCAGCTTATTGATATCTTCGCTTCAGTAGATTATTCACTTTGAGGTCGTATCAAGGTTCAGGGCCTTCGTGGTGCCGTCCTTGACCTCTTGCCGTATGGAAATTCTCCTCCTTCCTCCTGCAGGCGAGGGGAAAGGATCGAGTTCGTTTCAAACCACCGCTTATCGGCGTGCATCATGTGGGACGATTTTAACTTGACCACGGGCGCGATGTTCCATGGGAGGTGATATCGCCCCAACTCAGGCCCTTACTCGTGGGAGAGGTGGAGGGGGCGACGTGTGCGTGACGCCCAGGCAGGCGTGCCCTCGACCTAATGGCGTCGGGCGCAACTTGCGTTCAAAGACTCGATGATTCACGGGATTCTGAAATTCACACCAAGTATCGCATTTTGCTACGTTCTTCATCGATCGAAAGAGCCTAGATATCTCAGATTCTTAGAAGTCGTTTTGTGGGATTAACATTGTAACTTCAGCGCACCAGTGACGAGGCGACGGGATAAAGCGTTGACTGATTAATATTGTCCTTGGCGTTTTCCACGCCGGGGTTCGTTGTTGGATCGGGAAGGTCCCGTGGGGAACACCCGTGGGAGCAAAGGAAAGGCTTCGCGAGGCCACGATCCATCGAGAGGCGGAGTGGAGGCTCACGCCCGCTGCGCCCTCGACGGGTTGTTAAACAAGCGTGTTCACGGTGGATTGGTGATGGGTTGACAATGATCCTTAGCGAGGTTCACTACGGGAAACCTTGGTACGACTTCTCGCTTCCTCACAAATGATAAGGTTCGGTGGACTTCGCGACGTCGCGAGCGGCGAACCGCTCAACGTCGCCAGCGATCCGAACACTTCAGGACCATTCAGTCGGTAGGAAGCGACGGGCGGTGTGTACAAAGAGAGCGGGGGCGTGAGTCAGCGGTGATGACTCGCGCTTACTAGAATTCCTCGTTGAATATGGTGCAATGATCTATCCCATCACGATGAAATTTCAAAAGATTACAGGGCACATCGGCGAGGCTATGAGCCGTTGAATACATCGGTGTAAGTAGCGTGCGGCGAACATCTAAGGGGCATCACGGACACATTATTGCCTCAAACCCCTTAGCGCTGCTTGGCCATAGTCCTAAGAAGTGGTGGAGGATCACCGCATGCTAAGTTAGTTTGAGGTCTCGTTAGTTAACGGATTAATAACGGACAAATCGCTCCACCAACTAAGACGGCCGGCTGCACCACCACCCATAGAATCGAAAGAGCTCTCGGTCATCAGTCATACATGTCTGGACACAGTAAAGTTTCCAGTGTTGAGTCAAATTAAGCCCATGAGGGCTCTCCACAGTGAGGTGCCCTTAGTCAATTCCTTTGGTTTTGACCTTACAAACCATACTCCCCGGAACAAGCTTTGATTTCCTCATAAGGTGCCGGCGAGGTCCCACAAGCAACATCCGGCCCGATCCACAATTGGCGTCGTTTATGGTTGAGGCCCAGGGCGGTATCACGATCGATCTTGAGCCGACTTCGTTCTTGATTAATAGAAAACATCCGCCCATTCAAATGCTTTGCGAGTTGTTAGTCTTTCATAAATCAGAATTTCACCTCGACTATGAAATCACGAATGCCCCATTGTCCACAGTGAATCATTACTCAGATCCGAAAATGACCTGATAGGACGAAATCCTGCTGGTATTTATCCCATCTTAATGTATCCATAAGGCGTAGGCTTGCTTTGACACTCTAATTTCTTCAAAGTAGCGGCAGAGGCCACGACGGCCGATTAAGACCGAGGGAAGCGCATCGCCGTTAGAAGACGAAGGGCCGGTACACACCGTAAAATGACCGGCCGACCAATCCAAAGTCGACTCTGACTTTTAGCTGCAACAACTTAAATATACGCTATTGGAGCTGGAATTACATGTTTGCGGCACGGACTTGCCCTCAATGGATCCTCGTTAAGGATTTAGATTGTACTCATTCAATTACCAGACTCAAGGCCGGTGTTGTTATTTATTGTCACTGCCTCCCAGATGTCGGGATTGGGTAATTTCTTGCCTGCATATTCCTTGGATGTAGTGGCCCAGTTTCTCGGGCTCCCTCTCAGGAGGTCCCGAACCCTAATTCTCAGTGCAGTCAATACCATGGTAGGCCACTATCCTATGAAAGTTGATAGGCGAGATATTTGAATGATGCGTCGCGGCGATGGCGTGCGATCCGTCCAGTTATCATGAATCATCGAACCGCGGGCATAGCCAGCGTCGACCACTTTATCAATAAGTAAATGCTTCCGATCGGGGTTTTGTTGCGTATTGGCTCTGAATTACTACGGTTATCAGGCGCAGAGTACCATCAAACAAACTATAACTTCAATTTAATGAGCCATTCGCGGGTTTCACGGTGGTAGTTCATACCGCGGCCATGGCTTAATCTTTGAGACAAGCATATGACTCGTGGGGATCAGCCGAATTGCCATTCTTGTACCAGCGTCGGAACCGCATGCACCTACCCTGAACCACAATGGGTGCCGGAGGCAAAGGCGAGCCGATCGTCATACATGCAGCGTCCGCGATGAGCGCCGCTTCGAGCGATGAGTGTGATCTTTAGATCCAAATAAATATTGGGATGTCAGAAACACGAGCCATCATCATGGCCCATTGTACGGAAACCCCTTCGCATGGTCACCGCGGCGTGAGTACATAGACACGATGATCGCTTGCAAAGATCCACGCCCCATGAAGCGAGCTAGATGGAGAAAGCGACGTGGGAAAGATTATCGATTGGGAAGGCAACCACGGGGAACCATTATTAGCGATGCCCAAGGCTGATTCAAGCGCTTTGTAGCTAGAATGAGGAGGGACGTGGGGCAATGGTTAGTTGCGAGCAAGGAGCCTACCAACCCATTACCCAAACACCACTCACACGCCATCGGGTTGACTTCAAGATGCACCACACAGAGCAGACTATTTGGGAGTTGTCTCCTAAGAAGCACGGAAGCAACAAGTGATGCCTTTGTAGTACCATTGTAGGCATGAAGAATGATAACACTATTTCCAAACAGTGAATAGTTGGTAAAACGCGAAGACAAGCCTAGGCAGCCAAGATTGCAGAGCCTAAGCGGTCTAAGCCACCGTATCTAGGCAATGAACTATGCGAGGCCTTGAGTGTCTAGGCATGGCGTAGTCTTGGCCAGGGGCACCATGTCTGGGCGTACTCGGCCAAGGCGCACCGTGCCTAGGCGTATCATGACACTAGTCCAGGGTACCGTGCCCAGGCGGGCACTAGGGAGGAGAGGCGGGTGCCCTGGGCAAGGCACTAAGCCGAGAGACCTTGCCTAAGACGAGGCACTAAACGGAACCTTGCCTGGGCAAGGCACTAAGCCAGGAACCTTGCCTGGGCAAGGCACTAAATGGGGAACCACACCCTAGGCATGGCACACAGCACCATGCCTGGGCATGCCTGGCGGGGAGCTTCATGCCTGGGCATGCACTGGGACAAGGCACAGTGCACAGCCCAAGGCCATGGCGGAGCACCATGGGTTGGGAGCGAGGAGGCATGCTTGCAGTGTGGGGAACAATCAGTGCATAGGCGGGGCCAAGACGCGACCACGTAAATCTTGGGTGTAGTCGACAAGAGTTTGCATGGGAGAGCTAGCGGGATCATTGTCTAGGCGTGCGGGCAATCGGATGTCGAGGACTTGGGGTGGAATGTGAGGCACGCCCCGTACCACGAGTGGCATGGGTGTGTGCCTTGAGGGCGGCACGAGCGGCATGCCTAGGCCATGGCACCATGCCTAAGCAGGAGCATAAGGCCCAGGGGCACCATGCCCTAGGCATGCCTTGGAAGTAGGGCATCGGCGGCACAGGCATGCACTAGGTGAGGCACCTGCCTGGGCGAGACCTTGGCGAAGGCTGTGGCTGGGCGTGCCAGCTAGCAGTGCCGCCCAGGTGCCCTGGGCAAAGCCGGGTGCTGGGCGTGGCTGGTGAAAGCACGGGTGACTGGGCCATGCGCTGGGCCGAGGGCGCCTGTCTGGGCATGCACTGGGCGGGGCACCCCCGTCTGGGCATGCCGGGTGGGGCATACTGTCGGGGCATGCCTTGGGCCGGGCACCTTTGTGGGAGGGCATGCGCTGGCGGGGGCACCGTGCGGACAGACTGTTGGGGCACCGTCGGGGCATGCGCTGGAGCCGAGGGCGCCGTCTGGGCATGCACTGGGGTCGGGGCACCTGTCTGGGCGTGCAGGCTGAGGCGCCTATTCGGGGGGCGTGGCCAGGGTGGGGCACCGTGCCCGGACAGAGACCTTTAGGCCAAGGCGCCTGTCTGGGCATGCACTGGGCGGGGCACCTGTCGAGAGACATGCGCTGGCCAGGCCTTTGTCGGGGCATGCAGGGTGGGAGCACCATGCCCGAGTGGGAGCTGCCCAGACGAGGCACCACAGTGCAGGCATGCACTTTGGTGGGGGCACCTGTCGGGGCATGGGCGAGAGGAGCGCCATGCCAGAACAGGGGCGGGAGACAATAGAGGCACCGTGTCTGGGGCAGGGTACTAGACGAGGCACCATGCCCGAGCAAGGGTGCTAGGCCCGGGGGCACCATGTCTGGGCGGGTGCTAGGTAGGGCATAAATGTCTGGGCAAGGGTGCTAGGCCCCGAGGCGCCGTAATGCAGGCCAAGTGCTGAAGTAGGGGCGCCTGCTGTCTGGGCATGCACTGGGCCCAGGGCACGCGTGTCTGGGCAAGACCGCTGGGCCCAGGGCCTGGCCTTGAGACAGATTGCTAGGCCCTTTGTGCCCCTGGGAGCGTTTCTGTAAGGCGGACGTGGGGGGGACAGGGGCATGCCTTCCTTTCGAGCAGCGTGGGGCGGGCGTGGGAGGCGAGAGGCATGCTTGCAGCGTGGGGGAGCGTCCGTCCATAGGCTTGGGCGGCCATGGGCCATGACATGGCATCTTAGGCGTAGTCGACAACGGTGCGTGGGAGAGCGAGCAAGCGGTCGCGTTGCCACAGCTCTGCAGGCGATCGGATGTCGAGGGCTTGTGGGTGGCATATGGGCACGCCCATGCCACCCAGTGGCATGGGTGTGTGCGCCGGGGCAGCAACGCAGATTTGCGTGCCTAGGCGAATCTTTGCCAGCCCATAGAGGCAACCACCCCCTTAAAAATGATATAAGCCTTTTTAGAAAAATGCGGAGGACATCACACGTAGCGAGAGGAGACATATTAGTACCCAGTGAAGCAGATTTTAGTCCCGTTTTTTGCGGATTAAACTATAATAATTATGCATGGCCAAGAAAAAAGAAGAAAAAATTTGGGCCCCTTGAATATTTATTTTTATTTATTTACTAGAAAAATAGGGAAAATAGGGAAAAATAGGAGAAAATAGTAAAAATATTTTAAAATTCATTTTCACATGGGAAAAATATTTGGGACGAGGAATTGATCGATTTGAAGTGGAGGAAATATTTTATTTTAATTTATTTACTGAAAAATAGGCGAAAAATAGGTGAAAAGCAAGGGGAAAAATATAGGGAAAATAGGGAAAATAGGGGAAAAAAGAATTGATTTAAGATTTGACTCTTTGAATGCAATATTTTACTATAAAATATTAATATTTGATAATATTTTTAAATGAAAAAGTGATAATTTTAAAATTTTTTTCTCTAAAAATATAGGAATATAGGGAAAACATGGGAAAAGGTATTGAAGAAACATTTTTGTCATGAGAATGATATTTTGAACAATGAATGAGGAAGAAACAATGGAATAGAAGCAGGCACATGGTTAGGGAAGCTGATTAAGGCATAGGTCTGGAAAGCTTTTAATATTGTATCGGGTCTGATATTGGCATGGAGAGACCAATGAGGGTTCTTTGTCAATGTGTAGAGGCTATCAATATTGCAAATTACATTTTCTTGGCACGATGGAACGGGTTCTGTGGCGTGTGGCTTGTATAGGCCGAACCGCGTGTGTCATGGCATGGCATCTGATAAACGCTCAGGGCGAGGGCCAGGTGTGTGCAGGCATGTGAAGCTCGGCAGAAGACCATGTCTAGGCATGGCATGGCACTAGGTCGCAGGGCCGGGTGTCTAGGCATGACAAAGCGCTGGGCGAGGCCATGTCTGGGCATGGCATGGCGCTGGAGCCGGCCCGTGTGTCTATGCATAGCATGCCATGGCAGCTGGCGGCGGGCCCGGGTGATCTCTGGGCATGGCGTATAGCCCGAGGCCCAGGGCCCGGGTGTCTGGGCATGGCGTGCCATAGCACTTCTTAGAGACCCAGGGCCACGGTGTGTCTGGGCCGTGGCGTGCCATGGCACTCGGCGTGGGGCCCGGGTGTGTCTGGGCGGCATGCCTTCCGTAGCACTGGCCAGAGTTTTGAGGCCCCCAGTGTGTCCTAGGCATGGAATGCCACCGCCTAACCAGGGCCCGATGTGTCTGGGCATGGCGTACCGTAGCACTGGCAGGGCCAGAGGCTCTCCGGGCCGTGTGTCCCCAGGCATGGCATGCCGCCGCACTGGGCGGAGGCCAGTGTGTCTAGGCATGGCATGCCATGTACTAGCCAGAGACCCCAGGGCTCGGAGGCCCGATATTGTCCTGGGCATGGCGTGCCTGTAGCTGGCGCGGGCCAGGTGTGTCTGGGCATGGCATGCCATGGCACTAACCCAGGGCCAGGTGTGTCTGGGCATGGCGTGCCATGTGGCAGGGCCAGGTGTGTCTAGGCATGGCATGCCATACTTGCGCGAGGCCGATGTGTCCTAGGCATGGCGTATATAGCCCGAGGCCCGTGTGTCTAGGCATGGCATGCCATAACGCTGGCGTGGAGGCTTGGGTGTGTCTGGGCATGGCGTCTCGCGGCCCTAAGCGAGGGCATGGGTGTGTCGGCATGGCATGGCGTGGCATGAACATGTGGCATGGCGCTGGCCCAGGGCCCGGGTGTGTCCTGGGCATGTGCCATAGCACTGGCAGGGCCCGATATTGTCCTAGGCATGGCATGCCATAGCCTTTGGCCCGGCCCAGGAGCGTGGTGTGTCTGGGCATGCGGCGCCAACGCCTTAGCCGAGGCCGAGCGCGGCTGCGGAGGCCATGAGGCCCGATGTGTCTAGGCATGGCATGCCATGGCGCACTAAGCGCGGGCCGTGTGTCTAGGCATGGCATGCCGCCGCTGGCCGCCTGGGCCCGTGTGTCTGGCGTAGCGTGCCATAGCGCCCGAGGCGATGTGTCGGCGCTAGCATGCCATAGCATTGAGGCGCGGAGGCCGTGTGTCTGGGCATGGCGTGCCACATGGCCTGGCCAGCGGAGGCCCCGGGTGTGTCTAGGCATGGCATGCCACCCAGCACTAGGCGCCGGAGGCCCGGGTGTGTCTGAGCATGGCATGCCATAGCATTAGGCGCGGAGGCCCGTGTGTCTAAACATGGCATGCCATAGCACTGGGCGCCCGGGCGCCGTGTCTAGGCATGGCGTACCATAGCACTAGGCGCGGAGGCCCCGTGTGTCTAGGCATGGCATGCCATAGCACTAACCCGGGGCCCCGTGTGTCTAGGCATGGCATGCCATAGCATTAGGCGCGGAGGCCCCGTGTGTCTAGGCATGGCATGCCATAGCACTAGGCGCCGGGCATGGGTGTGTCTAGGCATGGCATGCCATAGCATCGCGCGGAGGCCGTGTGGGCATGGCATGCCCGTACTTAACCCAGGAGCCGTGTGTCCCAGGCATGGCATGCCTTAGCATTAGGGCGGAGGCCGGAATTGTGTCTAGGCATGGCATGCCGTAGCACTGGCAGCCAGGTATCGTGTGTCGACATGGCATGCCATAGCACTGGCGCGGAGGCCCGTGTGTCTAGGCATGGCATGCCATGCGCTCTTGGGCCGGGTAATGCAGGCGTGGCATGCCGCGGCAATGGGCGCGGAGGCCCGTGTGTCCGACATGGCATGCCATAGCGCTGGGCGCCCGGGCATCGTGTCTAGGCGTAGCATGGCATGGCATGGCGTAGCATGGCATAGCACTAGGCCGAGGGCCAGGTGTAATACAGGCATGGCATAGCACTGGTAGATGCCAGTGTCTGGGCATGGCATGCCATGGCACTGGGCGGGGGCCACTTAGTGTCTAGGCATGGAATGGCACATTCATGATGAAATGAAGCCTCAACCCTAAAAAAACAATGTTTTTAAACTAGGGCGAGATTTAATCTAGGCATGGCATGTGTGGCATGGCAGTAGGAGCAGAGCGAGGCATGTTAGACCGAATCCAGGTGTCTAGGCATGTCATGGCTGAGGGGCCAGGGCACCGCGCCGAAGATCAGCCCAGGTGTCGAGGCATGCCAAGGCACTAGGCGTTAGTGCCTAGGCAAGCGCTTGGCGAGGCCGCGGGTTCTGAGGGCATGCGCTGGGTGAGATCAGGTGCTGGGCGTACCATGGCGCTGGGCGGATCACTTGGTGCCTGGGCGTACCGTAGCCTTTGGGCGGGGCACCAGGTAGCGGCAGGCACGGCGAGATCCGCCTTGCTGGGCATTGCCGTGACGCTGGGCGAATCACGCTGGGCGTGCCGTGACCTTGGGGCGAGATCCGCAGCGCTGGGCGTACCGCGTGACCTTTAGCAGAGATCACGCTTAACACAGGCGTGCCATGACACTGGGGCCGAGATCCGCGCCTGGGCATGCCATGGCACTAGGCCGAGATCACGTGCCCTGGGCATGTCATGGCACTAGGCCGAGGGCGGAGTGCTTGGGCAAGCGCACGGGGCGGGACCGCCGTTGCGGGGCCATGACGCAGTAGGATGCTTGCTGGGCGTGTCATGGCACTAGGCGAGCACCGTGCCCATGCCATGGCGCTGGGGCGGCACCGTGCCATGCCGCCATGGCACTGGGCAGAGCGCCCAGGTGCCCCGTGCCATGGCGCTGGACCGGGCAGGTGCGGGCCATGGCCTTGGTAGGGCAGGTGCAGCAGCGTCTTCGTGGCGCTAGGCAGAGACAGGTGCCAAGCATGCCGCCTTGCACTAGGCCGAGGGCACCTGTGTGGAGCATGGCGTAATCATAGGCCATGGCACCCTGTCTAGACAAGGCACTAGGCGGGAGACCGAGATCTGGAGCATGTCGTGGCGCTGGGCCAGAGGCAGGTGTCTATTCATGGCATGGCGCTGGGGCGGGGAGCGCCGTGGCCAGGCAGCGCTAAGGGTGAATCAGGTGCCCGGGCATGTCATGGCACTGGGCCCAGGCACCGTGCTTGGGCGTGTCGCGGCGCTAGGCCCGAACTGCGGAGTGCCCGAATGTCATGGCACTAGGCCCGAGCATGCGTGCTGAAAGCCAGAAGCCTGAGGCGGAATCCGCCAGGTGCTGGGCATGTCGTGGCACTGGGCCCGGGTCGTGCCTTGTAGACCTGAGGCGGATCACCGTGCCTGGGCGTGTCATGGCGCTAGGCGGGCGCCGTGCCTGGGCGTAATCATGGCGCTGAAGTAGGAGCGCGGGTGCTGGGCATGAGCCTTAGTAGGGCCAGCTGTGCCTAGCAGAAACTATGGCCCAGAGACGTTGTGCTGAAGAATGATAATATTAGAACCTTTGTGCCTGGGCAAGCATGGCCAGGGCATTGTGCCTAGGCAAGCACTTGACGAGGAGCATTGTGCCCTAAGGCAAGCGCTAGACCGGCCTTAGGTGCTGGGCATGTCGTAGCACTAGGCCGAGATCAGGTGCTGGGCATGGCACTAGAAGTGAATCAGGTGCCTGGGCATGCCTTAGTGAATCACCGTGCCCCCTGGGCATGCCATGGCACTGGGCTGAGCCGAGGGCACCGTGACTGGGCATGTCACGGCACTGGAGCCGAGACCGCATTTGTCTGAGCCGCGACCAGGCGAGGGCGGCGTGACTGGGCATGCCATGGCCTTAGGCGGGGGTGCAGGTGTCTAAGCATGGCCTGGCAGCATGGGAGCGACGTGTAATATCATGGGGGTGGGGAGGCAGCATGTAATGGCATGGTCGGGCACAGGACACCACACCATGCCTCGGAATGGTCTACGTGATCGAGACAGCGAAAACATGTCCCGAGATGGGCGCCAAAAACACGGCCAGAGGCACCGCGGCGCCAGCCGTGTGCAAAGCGTAGTGGATTAAATGCGGAATTAACGTCTTGATTTGAGCAAAGCAATCCGTCATGTCGCTTCTCATTTCGTTTAGCTTTTTATTCCATCGCATGCTTTATCGTCCGGCCAGGAAGATTTGTTCAACGGTCGAGAAACTCCCGGTACACCACCGGGTAACGTTGAACCTCTTGTCGGAGGGGCGAAAAGGGGAAAGCGGTGGATCGGTTCGAGGGGAGAGGACGAATCGGACGACATAGGGCTGAATCTCGATGGATCGTGGCGAGCCACTCGCGACGCTAATACCCCGTCAGCGTATTTAAGTGATACGCAAAGTTCTACCGTCGCTTCGGTCGAATAATGCTTCAAAGCGGCCCTGCGGTTTGTCACGCGAGGACGACCAGGACCGTGCCTCACGAGGCGGGCCCCGAGTCGACAATCGGCGGCAGGCGCCGCAGCGTCGTTTCTAGCGGATCCACGACTTAAGCGTTCGGTCATAATCAGTAGCCACGGTAGCCGGCGCCCGGCGGCACTGACCAAAGCGCGATGACCCGATTGCGAATCAGCGGTTCCTCGTACTAGGTTGAATTACTATTGCGACAACATCGCGTCGAGTAGGGTAAAACTAACTTTGTCTCACGGCGGTCTAAACCCGACTCACGTTCCCTATTGGTGGGTGAACAATCCAACTTACTTAGTGAATTACGCTTCCTGATGATAGGAAGAGCCGACATCGAAGGATCAAAAACAGCGTCGCTATGAGCGGCTTAGCTGCCACAAGCCGATTATCCACAGTAACACCGACACCTCTAGCTTCAAATTCGAAGGTCTAAAGGATCGATAGACCCGCGCTTTCCGCGGTTCGTATTACGTCTTTGGAAATCAGTCAACGAGCTTTACCCTTTTTTGTTCCACCGCGAAGTTTGATACCGTTGAGCTCATCTTAGGACACTGCGTTATCTTTTAACAGATGTGCCGCCCGGCCAAATCACGACAATGTCTTCCGCCCGGATCGGCCAGCGCGCTGGAGTCAGGGGGGATGTTCCGTACTCAGATTCACGGAATAAGTAAAATAACGTTAAAGTAATTGGTATTTCCTTTGCCGTTTAAACCACTTATCCTACACCTCTCAAGTCATTTCACAAAGTCGGACTAGAGTCGAAGCTCAACGGTCTTCTTTCCCATTGAGGTCACATGGCTTGGATTCCCTTGGGGCGTAGTTTATTTGGATAGTGAGCCGGGTGATGGGAATCCTCGTTAATCCATTCATGCGCGTCACTAATTGGATGAGACATTGGCTATAAGAGAGTCATAGTTACTCCGCCGTTTACCCGCTTAGTTTGAATTTCTTCACTTTGACATTGAACCGCGGTGAGAAATCACATTGCGTGAGCATCATGGATCATCGCGATGCTTTGTTTGGTAACGGTCGGATTCCCTTGTCAGTACCGGGTTACGATCGGCTGTTGGCGCGGAAGAACCCCCAGAGGAGCGTTCGATCCGTCCCATTGCGTGCAGCGTGGCGACATTTCATGTGAGAAGCGACTCAACGCGATCCGCTGACGGTAAACGGGTTGGGCCAGGACGGAGTACCATTTTCGAGCGAAATCCTTTTCCGAGATTCACCGGATCCATTTCGCGAGCTTCCTTGCCTACATTGTTCCATCGACCGGTACATTCACCTTGGAACTGATGCGGTTATGAGTCTGACCGGGCGTGGAGGCACGCCGATCCTCGGATTTTCATGGGCCGTCGGCGTACCAGGACACCACGCGGCGTGCGGTGCTCTTCCGAGCCAGCTGGACCCTACCTCACGCGTTGTAGCCAGTTCGAGTGGGCGGGCTGTTAAGCGAAAAGATAACTCTTCGAGGCCCTGACGGCGTCTCGGACTCCCCAACGTTCTTGTCGGTATACGTCCGGTTCGGGGAATGTTAACCCGATTCCGCACCGATGCTCGGCGTGCGTGCGCTATCAGACCAGGCCCGAATCTCTTAGGATGACTAACCCCATGTGCAAGTGCCGTTCACATGAGACACTTTCCCTCTTCGGCCTTCAAAGGATTCTCATTTGAATATTTGCTACTACCACGAAGATCCGCACCGGCGAAGCGCTCGCGGGCTCGCGCTGAGTTTCGCGGCGACCGCCAGCGCCCTCCACCTCGCCAGGCCCTGGCCAGCACCGGCGGGCGGGTATAGTCGCGGCCAGCGCCATCCATTCCGGGAGCTGGATTGATTCGGCGGTGAGTTGTTACCTCCGCCGTGATTTGAGCTTCCGCGACCCGCCGTCTGCTGTCTTAATCGACCAACACCTTTGTGGGTTCTAGTTAGCGCGCGATTAGGCACCGTAACCCGGCTTCGGTTCATCGCGCCGCCCGATTACCCTTACAAAAATAGCCAGCGGAGCTCGGTCGTAGCCCGGCTTCGTCAGACGGTAGTGCGATCCTACCTATTTAAAGTTTGAGAATAGGTCGAGGGCGTTGCGCCCCCGATGCCTCTAATCATTGGCTTTACCCGATAGAACTCGCCCGCGGGCTCCAGCTATCCTGAGGGAAACTTCGGAGGGAACCAGCTACTAGATGGTTCGATTAGTCTTCGCCCTATGCAAGTCGGGACGAGCGATTTGCCGCATTCGGTGTCAGCTGCGGGCCTCCACGAAGTTTCCTCGGCCGCCCTTCGGGCATAGTTCACCATCTTTGGGTCAACGGTGTGTCTCTCCCTTTCAGACCCTTCTCCGGAAGATCAAGGTCGGTCGACGGTGCACCCCTCGAGGGGGATCCCGCCGATCAGCTTCCTTACGCCTTACGGGTTTACTAGCCCGTTGACTCGCCCTGCAATGTCGAGACTCCTTGGTCGTGTTTCAGGCAGATTGAATGGGGGCCCGAGCCCGGCGCCATGGCGCCACCGCAGGTGCGAAGCGCGCCCGGAGGCGTCGCGGCGCATTCCCACGGTCGAGGCGGCGGCGTCTCGCGGGTATGACTGGCGAAGCGGTCGCCGCCGAGCCAGCGTCGGTCGGCGCCGAGTCGATCGGCGGACGGCGGATCGCCGTTCCACATCCGACCGGCGCATACGCCCGGCTATCCAGCTTCCCTCCAGGCAATTTCCAAGCGCTCTTTGACTCTCTTTTCAAAGTCCTTTTCATCTTTCCCTCGCGGTACTTGTTTGCTATCGGTCTCTCGCCCGTATTTAGCCTTGGACGGAATTTACCGCCCGATTGGGGCTGCATTCCCAAACAACCCGACTCGTCGACAGCGCCTCGTGGTGCGGCGGGGTCGAACGCAGCCGGGGCTCTCACCCTCTCGGCGCCCTTCCCGGGACTTGGGCGGTCGCGGCGGGGCGCTTCTCGGGACCTTCTGATTCGGACGACGGGACATGATTCTCAAAGTGGGCTTTTCCGGTTCGCTGCCGTTACTAAGGAAGTCCTTGTAGTTCTTTTCTCACTTATTGATATGCTTAAACTCGGCGGGTGTTCAGCGACACAGAATTCATTGTCGAGGTTCTCCCCTAAGACGCTTCGTGGTGCCGTCGCCAGTGCCGCGCCCGACATGGAGATTCTCCTCCTTCCTCTCTGGGCCAGGGAAAGGATCGAGTTCGTTTCAAACCACCGCTTGTCGGCGTGCATCGCCCGCGGGACAGATTACAACCAACCACGGACGCGATGTTCCGCCCAGAGGCCCGATGTCCCTTGACTCAGAGCCCTGCTGGGGCGGAAAGGGTGGAGGCTGACGTGTCGCGTAACGCCCGAGCGAGCGTGCCATCGACCTAATGGCGTCGGGCGCCTTGCGTTCAAGACTCGATGATTCCGCGAGTTCTGCAATTCACACCAAGTGTCGCATTTTTGCGCTCGTTCTTCATCGATGCGAGCACAGATATCGGATTCGCAGGAGTCGTTTTTGTGAGTTAAAGCGACCAGCCCATCTCCGCGTGGCCAGGGCGGCCAGGATGGCGTTGTTTAGGTGTATTGTCCTTGGCGTTTTTCCGCCTGGGGTTCGTTATTGGTCCGGGAAGGTCCCGGCAAAGACACCCCCATGCACGGGGCAAAGGGAAAGGCTCGCCCGAGCCCACGATCCATCGAGAGCGGAGTGGAGGCTCACGCCAGCTCTGCCCTCAGCGGGTTGTTAAATAAGCGTGTTCACGGGTCGTTGGTGATAGGTTGACAATGATCCCTTCCAGCGAGGTTCACCACGGAAACCTTATTCACGACTTCTCCTTCCTCTAAATGATGAGTTCGGTGGACTTCTCGCGACCGTCGCGGCGACGAGCCGCTCACGTCGGCCGCCGATCAGAGAACCTTCACGGACCATTCCAGTCGGTAGGAGCGGCGGGCGGTGTGTGCAAAGAAAGGGCGGGGACGTAGTCAGCGGTGATGACTCGCGCTTACTAGGAATTCCTCGTTGAGGCCAACAGTACGGCTGATCTATCCCATCACGATGAAATTTCAAAGTACCGAACTGTCGGCGAGGCGGCTATAGACTGTTGAATACATGGAGTGTAGCGCGTGCAGCCCGAACATCTAAGGGCATCCGCAGACTGTTGGCCGCCAAACTTCCTTGGCCTAAGCGGCCGCAGATCCCTCTAAGAGTGGCTGCGGAGGATCACCAACCATAGCTAGTTAAGCGGTGAGGTCGTTAATTCGCGGATTAACGGACAAATCGCTCAGCAACTAAGAGCGGTGTACACCGCGCCCGTAGAATCAAGAAGAGCTCTCGGTCATCAATCACTTACTACGGACTGGTAAGTTTCCCGATGTTGAGTCAAATTAAGCCTGACTCCTCCTGATGGTGCCCTTCCGTCAATTCCTTTAAGTTTCAGCCTTGCGACCATACTCCCCGGAACCGCTTTGATTTCTCATAAGGTGCAGTGAGTCCACAAAAGCAACATCCAGTGATCCCCAGTCGGCATCGTTTATGGTTGAGACAGGACGGTATCGATCGTCTTCGAGCCCCAACTTCGTTCTTGATTAGCCAGAAAACATCCTTGGCAAATCTCTTTCCCGCGGTTGTTCGTCTTTCATAAATCCAAGGAATTTCACCTACGACTATGAAATCGAATGCCCCATTGTCCCTGTTAATCATTACTCCAGATCGAGTGACACAATAGGGCCGAAATCCTATGATGTTATCCATGCTAATGTATCCATAGCGTGGAAGCACTTTGAGCACTCTAATTTCTTCAAAAGTAAACCTTGGAGGCACGGCCGCTTGATTAAGACCGGGGAGCGCATCGCGGTAGAAGGAGACAGAAGGACCGGTGCACACCGTAAAGGCGAATGGCCAGGCCCATCCCAGAAGTCGACTCACGAGCTTTTTAAGCGCAACAGCAACTTAAATATCTGCGCTATTGGAGTACGGAATTACCGCGGTTCTGGCGGCACCGGACTTGCCTCAATGGATCCTCGTTAAAGGGATTTAGATTGTACTCATTCAATTACGGGACTCAAAGAGCCGGGTATTGTTATTTATTGTCACTACCTCCCAGATGTCGGGATTGGAGTAATTTGCGCTTCTTTGCTTCCTTGGATGTGGTAGCCGTTTCTCGGGCTCCCTCTCGGTCAGACCCTAATTCTCCGTCACCCGCCAATACCATGGTAGGCCACTATCCTACCATGAAAGTTGATAGAGGCGAATATTTGAATGATCGTCGCCCGGCCGCGATGGCGTGCGATCCGTCGGATATCATGAATCGTGAACCAGCGGGCATAGCCCAGCGTCGACCTTTGTAATAAATGCATCCCTTCAGTATCGGGGTTTGTTGCGTATTAGCTCTAGAATTACTACGGTTATCCAGAATTGCAAGTACCATCAAACAAACTATAGCGATTTAATGAGCCATTCGCGGGTTTCACGGTCTGAATTAGTTCATACTTACTACGTAGCTTAATCTTTGAAACGAAGCATATATTTCTTGGCGGGATCAACCCGGGTAGCATTCTTGTGCAAGCGTCGGAACCGCGTGCACCTACCTAGACCCGCGATGGGTGTCGGAGGCCGTGGCCGATGTCGTCGTGCATCTGGCGATCTAGCGATGAGCGGCAAGCTCGGGCAATAGTGTGATGCTAGATCCCATGCCGTGAGTTCACGTCAGGAAACGAGCCATCATCGCATGGCCATTGGCGAAACCCTTCGCATGGTCACGCAGCGTGGGAGTACATGGAGCACGATGATAAGCGCAAAGTCCACCGCCCCCATGGCGAGCTAGATGGAGAAAGGCAACGTGAGAAAAATTCCATCGATTGGGAAGGCAACACGGGAACCATTATTGCGTGCGAGGCTTGATTCAAAGCGCTTTGTAGCTAGAATGAGGAAGGGACCGTGGGGCAATAGTTAGATTGCTGCGAGCAAGGAACCTACCAACCCACGTACCCAAACACGCTCACGCCGTCGAGGTTGACTTGGAGATGCACCACACACCGGGCCGTGACTATTTGGGAGTTGTCTCTAAGAAGCACACGGAAGCAACAAGTGATCTTATTTGTAGTACCATTGTAGGCATGAAGGGAATGATAACTACTTATTTCCAGCAAGCTAGAATAGTTGGTCAAGCAGCAGGAAGACAAGCCTAGGCGACAAGATTGCAAGCCCTAAGCGGTCTAAGCCACCATGTCTAGGCAATGAACTATCTTAGGGCAGGTGTCTAGGCATGGCGTAGTCTTAAGTAGGGCACCACCGTAATGCAGGCATTGCGCTCGGCGAGGCGGAGTGCCTGGGCGTAATCATGAGCGCTGGTCGGGCAGGTGGCAGGCAAGGGCACTGGGAGGGGCCGTGCTGGGCAGGGCATAAGCCAGGTGCCTTGCCTGGGCAGGGCGCAAGCCAGGGACCTTGCCTGGAGCAGGGCTGCTAAACCGGAACCTTGCTGGGCAAGGGCACTAAACCCGGGAGACCACACTGGGTGGCACTAGCACCATACTGCGAGGCATGCCTCGTAGGCTTCGTACTGACCTTCAGGACAAGGCACCGTGCCTAGCCAAGGCTGCGTGGGGCACCATGGCTGGGGCAGGGGCGTGCGCGATGTGGAACGTCGGGTGCATGAAGCCAGGAGGCGAGGCGACGGCATAGGCGTCTTCGTGACGAGTCGACAAGGCGCATGGGAGGCTAACAGCGGGATCATTGTCTGGCGTGCGGGCAATCGGATGTCGAGGACTTGGGGGTGGAATATGAGACCACGCCCGGCTACCACAAGTGGCATGGGTGTGTCTGCCAGAACAGCCACGCCAGTGACATGCCTAGGCACGCGGCACCATGCCTAAACAAAGGCACTAAAGCGAGGCACCATGCCTAGGCATGCACTAAGAGCCGAAGACATCGCGCCTAGGCATGCACTGGTGAAGGAGGGACCTTGCCTAGGCAAGGGCACTGAGCGAAGGCGCCATGGCTACAGGCGTACGCTAAACGGAACACCGCCACGTGCCTAGGCAAAGCCCGGTGCCCTGGGGCATGGACTAGGCAACCTGCTAGTGACTGGGCCGTGCGTAGGCCGGGGCACCTTGTCTAGGCATGCACTGGCGGGGCACCTGTCTGGGCATGCACTGGGCGGGCCTGCAATCGGGGCATGCACTAGTAGGAGCACCTGTCGAGCATGCACTAGGCGAGCATGCGAGCAAGACAGCGGGCGGGGCACCATGTCGAGGGCATGCGCTGGGCCGGGGCGCCACATCTGGGCATGCACTAGGTCGAGCACCTGTCTAAAAAAGAAAAAAGGCATGCACTAGGCCAAGGCACCCTGTCGAGGGCATGCACAGGAATTTGAGGCACCATGCCAGAGACAAGGCACTAGGCCAAGGCACCACTGTCTAGGCATGCACTAGGCCGGGGCACCTGTCGAGGCATCACATTAAACCAGGCACCTGTCGGGGCATGCCTTGGTGAAGGGCACCATGCCAGAGACAGACACTAGGCCAAGGCACCTGTCTAGGCATGCACTAGGCCAAGGCACCCTGTCGAGGCATGCACTAGGCGGAGGCACCATGCCCGGAGCAAGTAAGGAGACAGTGAGGGCACCGTGTCTAGAACTTAGTGCTGGGCTGAGGCACCATGCCCCGAAACAGGAGTACTAGTGGGGCACCGTAATGCAAGCGAGTCTTAAGTAGGAGCACCATGTCTGAGCAGATTACTAGGCCAAGGCACCGTAGGCAAGGTGCTGAGCCCGAGGAGCACCTGTCTAGGCATGCACTAGGCCGAGGCACCGTGTCTAGGCAAAGTGCTGGGCCGGGCACCATGCGGTAGTACTAGACGCTTTGTGCCTAGGAGGCATGCACTGAGGCGGGAGACAGCGTGGGGAGCGAGGGCGTACGCGCCGCTCAAGCAGCGCGATGGGGGGCAGCGTGGGAGGCGAGAGGCATGCTTGCAGCGTGGGAGGCGTCCGTCCATAGGCAGGCGGCCATGGGCCCAGCGACATGGCATCTTAGGCAGCGAGTCGACAGCGATTGCGTGGAGGCAAACAGCGGGGTCATTGTCTGGCTCTCGGCAGTCGGATGTCGAGGGCTTGTGGGTGGCATGTATAAAAACATGCTCACTTTCTTTAGCATGGATAACACATTTTTTTATATGGTACGTAGTAAAGTTTTATTTTGGTTTATAGTTAACAATGTTTATGAATGAATTACCGCCCAAGTCTTGGGTGGTGGTTGTAATCATATCAACTACATCTGTACACAATAGTGTTTGGAAAATGTATGTTGATGTTAGTTTATAGTTCTGATCAAAAGAAAATGAAATTGGATGGTGGTGGGTTTGTATTAATAGTATATTATTGATATTAGTGAGGGTGAATCTTAAATAATCATTGATGAGTAGTTTAATGTTTATCGACTCATGTTATAAATAGATGATTGACAGATGATACATGTGATGACAATGGTTGAGTTCTTATCATTGTTTGGACATGAACTGCGGACGATGTGATAAGTCTTAGGGTGGTGGTTGTAATCATATCAACTCTGTCTGACCTACAAATAGCTGTAGATTTATAGTTAAAACGGCTATGAATGAATCCTGATAAGTCTTAGGATTGGTGGTTGTTGTAATCATATCAACTACATGCAACACTGTCATTTGTAGTTTTATAGTTAAACGGCTATGAATGAATCACAATAAGTCTTAGGATTGGTGGTTGTTGTAATCATATCAACTACATGCAACACCACGATAAATTTGTAGTTTTATGGTTAAAGCGGCTATGAATGAATCCTGATAAGTCTTAGGATTGGTGGTTGTTTTATGTCATATCAACTACATGCAACACACAATAGCTGTAGTTTTATAGTTAAAAACGACTATGAATGAATCACAATAAGTCTTAGGAGTGGTGGTTGTTGTAATCATATCAACTACATGCAACTACATGCAATACACAATAGTGTTTTCGAAAATGTATGTTGATATTTGTTGTAGTTCTAATCAATCTACTCCAAGTTTAGTTGTAGTTTTATAGTTAAAAACTGCTATGAATGATTACAACAGATCTTAGAATTGGTGGTTGTAATCATATCAAATACATACAACACACAATAGCTGTAGTTTTATAGTTAAAAGCGGTATGAATGAATCTAATAAGACTTAAGAGTGGTGGTTGTAATCACTTATCAACTACATGCAACACACAATAGTTTTTCAAAATGTATGTGATATTAGTTGTAGTTAAGTCAATCTACTCAAGTTTAGTTTATGGTTATAGTTTAAAATTTGCTAAGAATGAATTACAATAAGTCGTCGGAGTGTGATTGTAATCATATCAACCATGCAATATATACTAATGTTTTTTCAAAATTGTACTCACGATCAATCTAATCAAAGTTTAGTTATAGTTAAAAATGTCTATGAATGAATGACAACAAGTCTTAGGAGTGGTGGTTGTAATCATATCAACTACATATTATATATAATAGTGTTTTCCAAAATATACGTTGATCTTAGTTGTAGTTTTGATAGTCAAAATTTGGTATGAATGAATTACAATATCTTTGTAATATCTTTGTTGTAGTTGTGATCCATCTAATACAAACACCCAGTTCTGAGTTCTGAGTAGTAGTTGTGAAAAGCTACATGCAATATAAAATAGTGTTTAAAAAAGTACCTTGATTGTGATCCATCAACCTTTGTCATATGGAGATAATGTTTTCTAAAAAGTACACCATTGTGATCCATCTACTCCTACTCCAATTTCAATTAATGTTTATAGTTAACATTGACTAGTAATTACAATAAGTCTTAGACTTAGTTGTTCTAATCCTATGAACTACATTTTTTTAATCATTTTACATATTAAACATAGTAATAATATACTATAATATCATATTCAACTAAAAAAAACTTTTATAATTTTTTACTAGTTGTACTCCCGGATAAAGGAGACATAATGGCAAATTTTAACCGGAAGCGATTTTAGTCCCGTTTTTTTCTGATTCGCTTTATAATAATTATACATGGCCAAGAAAAAAGAAGAAAAAAATTTGGGCCTTGAGAAAATATTTATTTTATTTGTTACTAGAAAAATAGGGGAAAATAGGGAAAAATAGGAGAAAATAGTAAAAATATTTTTAAAATTCATTTTTCACATGGGAAAAATATTTGGGACCAGAATTGATCGATTTGAAGTGGAGGAAATATTTTATTTTAATTTATTTACTGAAAAATAGAGTGAAAATAGGTGGCTGAGGGGAAAAATAGGGAAAATAGGGGAAAATAGGGAAAAGATTGATTTAAGATTTGACTCACTTTGGAATGCAATATTTTACTATAAAATAAGTAATATTTGATAATATTTTAAATGAAAAAGTGATAATTTTAAATTTTTCTCTACAAAAATATAGGAATATAGGGGAAAACATGGGAAAAGGTATTGAAAAACATTTTTGTCATGAGAATGATATTTTGAACAATGAATGAGGAAAAGTAATGGAATAGAGCAGGCATGGTTAGGGAAGCGATTAAGGCATAGGTGCGGAAAGCCACCAATGTGTCGGGTGCAATGGCACGGAGGGACAACAAGGGTTGTGGCACCATCAATGTGCCAGGCCTTGTCAATATTGCAAATTACATTTCTTGTACGATGGAGCGGGGTTCGAGTGGCGTGGCAAAGCTAGACGAGACGTAATGTGGCATGGCATGCAATAGCACTAGGGCGGGCCCCGTGTGTCTAGAGCATGACAAAGCACTAGGCCCAGGGCCACATGTCTAGGCATGGCATGGCACTGGGTGCAGGGCCCGTGTGTCTAGGCATGACAAAGCGCTAGGCCAGAGACCATATGTCTGGGCTTGTATGGCACTTCGTGGGGACGGAGTGTCTATGTAGCATGCCATAGCACTAGGCGCCAGGAGCCCGAGTGTGTCTAGGCATGGCATGCCATAGCACTGCCCGGGGCCAGGGCCCCGGGTGTGTCTGGGCATGGCGTGCCCTTAGCGCAGCCCGGACCCCCCGGGCCCCGTGTGTCTGGGCATGGCATGCCATAGCACTACCCAGGTAGCCAGGCCCGTGTGTCTAGGCATGGCATGCCAGCACTGGCCGAAGCCCAGGGCCAGGTAATACAGGCATGGAATGCCGTAGCACTAACCCAGAGGCCGGGTGTCTGACATGGCATGCCATAGCACTAGCCAGGAGCCAGGAGCTCCGGAGGCCCCGTGTGTCACAGGCATGGCAGGCCATGGCACTAGGCGCGGAGGCCGTGTGTCTAGGCATGGCATGCCATAGCACTGGCAGGGCCAGGGCTCGGAGGCCCTGTGTGTCTGGGCATGGCATGCCATAGCACTAGGCCCCTTGGAGGCCGTGTGTCTAGGCATGGCATGCCATAGCATAACCGAGGCCGTGGCCAATGCAGGCGCCGGCATGCCATGGCACTAGCCCGGGCCGTGTGTCTAGGCATGGCATGCCATAGCGCGGGGGCCCGTGTGTCTAGGCATGGCGTGCCATGGCAGCCCGGGCCAGTGTGTCTAGGCGTGGCATGCCATGGCACCTCGCGCGGGGAGGCCGGCGTGTCTGGGCATGGCATGCATAGCCCTAGGCGGCCCAGGGCATCGTGTGTATAGGCATGGCATGGCATGGCATGGCATGTGGCATAGCGCCCAGGCCGGGCCCGGTAATCTAGGCGTGGCATGCCATGCCAGAGGGCCCTGGGTGTGTGGGCATGGCATGCCATAGCACTAAGCGGCCAGGGCATCGTGTCCTGGGCATGGCATGGCATGGCATGCTTTCTTAGGAGCCACAGGGCGCGGGCGCGGGCCAGCGGGCCCCGTGTCTAGGCATGGCATGCCATAGCACTAGGCGCGGAGGCCCCGGGTGTGTCTGGCAGAGCATGGCAGCTGCCATGGCACTGGCGCCGGGGCCCAGGTGTGTCTGGGCATGGCATCTCGCACTAGCCCAGGAGCCGTGTGTCTGGAGCATGGCATGCCACTTAGCGATCATGTGAGGCCCGTGTGTCTAGGCATGGCATGCCATAGCACTAAGTAGCGGAGGCCGTGTCTAGGCATGGCATGCCATAGCGGCAGCGGAGGCCAATGTGTCTAGGCATGGCATGCCATAGCATTAGGCGCGGAGGCCGGGTGTGTCTAGAGCATGGCATGCCGCACTGAAGCGGCCAGAGGGCAGCCGTGTGTCTAGGCATGGCACATGCCATGGCGCATGGCGCGGAGGCCCGATGTCTAGGCATGGCATGCCATAGTAGCGAGGCCTTAGTGTGTCTAGGCATGGCATGCCATAGCATTTGGCGCGGAGGCCCCGTGTGTCTAGGCATGGCATGCCATAGCACTAGGCGCCGAGGCATCGTGTGTCTAGGCATGGCATGCCATAGCGCAAGCAGCGGAGGCCCGATGTCTAGGCATGGCATGCCGCCTTGCGCCCGGGCCGGGTGTGTCCCCAGGCATGGCATGCCATAGCATTAGGCGCGGAGGCCGGGTGTGTCCTAGGCATGGCGTGCCGCCTTTTCGTAGCCAGGGCATCGTGTCTGGGCATGGCATGCCATGGCACCCCCAGGCGCGGAGGCCCGTGTGTGTCTAGGCATGGCATGCCGCCCTTAGCACTAACCCAGAAGACCCCGTGTCTAAGGCATGGCATGCCATAGCACTAGGCGGAGGCCCCGTGTGTCTAGGCGTGGCATGCCATAGCACTAGGCGCCGAGGCATCGTGTGTCTAGGCATGGCATGGCATGGCATGTATAGCATGGCATAGCGGTAGGGCCCCGTGTGTCCTAGGCATGTGGCGCAGCCTTGGCGGAGTGCCCCGGGTGTGTCTAGGCGTGGCATGCCGTAGTAGACCGGAGCAAATGTCTGGGCATGGAATGGCACATTCATGATAGAAATAAACCTCGACCTAAAAGACAATGTTTTTAAACTAGTGCGAGTTTAATCTAGGCATGGCATGGCATGGCATGGCCTTGTGAACCGGCGAAGAGCGCATGCACTAGGCGAATCAGGTGTCCTGGGCATGTCATGGCAGCGCAGTAGGGCACCGCGCCCGGTGTCGCCGTGTCGAGGCGTGCGGGCGCTGGGCCGTGCCACGGTGCCCTGGGCAAGCCTTGGCCGAGGGCGCACGTTCCTGGGAGGCATGCACTGGGCCGAGATCGCGTTTTGGGCATGCCGTGGCACTGGCGAATCACGCGTGCTGGGCGTGCCATGGCACTAGGCCGAGGGCACCACCGTGTAGAGCGAGAGCTGGCCGAGATCACCTTGCCCTGGGCATGCCATGACACTAGGCGAATCACCTTGCCTGGGCGTACCGCTGACGCTAGGCCCATCGCGCGCACGGGCCATGCCGTGACGCAAGTGAGATCACCTTTACTGGGCATGCCATGACACTGGTGAGATCACCTTGCCCTGGGCATGCCGTGGCGCTGGAGCCCGAATCAGGTGCCTGGGCATGTCGGCACTGAGCGAACGCCGTCTTAGGCGGCGCACGGCGGGGCGCCGTGCGGGCCATGACCTTTGGGCGAATGCTTGCTGGCATGTCGCTGGCCATTTGGGCTGGGGGCGCAGGTGCCCATGCCGCCCAGCACTAGGCGAGAACAGTGCCGATACCGTAGCGCTAGGCGAGGAGCCGTGCGTACCATGGCACTAGGCCGAGGCACCGTGCCCAGGCCATGGCACTAGGCCGAGGCACCGTGCCTTGGCATGTCGTGGCTGGCGGGAGCCTTGGAGTGCGAGGCATGCCTTGCACTGAGGCCCGAGGCACCTGTGTGGGCATGGCGTGTCACTGGGCCATGGCACCTGTCACAGACGAGGCCAGGCGGGGAACCACTGGGTCTGGGCGTAATCATGGCGCTAGGCCCAGGCAGTGTCTCTATTCATGGCATGGCCTTGGGGCGGGAAGACCGGGTCTTAGGGCGAGCACTGGTGAGATCACCGTGCCGGGCATGTCATGGCACTAAGACCCGGGCAGAGTGCCCGGGCATGTCATGGCACTAGGCGGCCGCCAGTGCGGGCATGTCATGGCACTAGGCCCGGGCATCGTGCTGCAGGCAAACGAGGCGGAATCAGGTGCTGGAGCTGTCATGGCACTTTAGGCGACGTCGTGCCTTGTAGAGGCACAAGGGCGAGATCACCGTGCCTGGGCATGTCATGGCGCAGGCCGAGGGGCGGGTGCCCTGGGCGTAATCATGGCACTGGGCCGGGGCACCGTGCACAGGCGAAGCCTTGGCCGGGCAAGCGTGCCCTAGGCAAGCCTTATGGCCAGGAGCATTGTGCTGGCGAAGGCGCTAGTAGAACCTTTGTGCCTAGGCAAGCATGAGGGCATTGTGCCTAGGCAAGCACTTGGCCGAGGGGTTGTGCCTAGGCAAGCACTAAGTAGGCGCGCGGAGTGCCTAGGCATGTCGTAGCACTAGGCGAATCACCCGTTAACCTGGGCATGGCGCCAAGGCCAGAGATCACGGGTGCCTGGGCATGGCGCCAGGCCGAGATCACCGTGCCTGGGCGTGCCATGGCACTGAGCCTGGCCAGGAGCAGTGACTAGGCGTAATGTCCGCGACGCTGAGGCGGGGAGCCGGCCCTGTCTGAGCCGCGACCCTGGGGCGGGGCGACTAGGCATGCCATGGCACTGGGGCGGGGGCAGTGTCTAAGCATGGCTAGCTTAGCATGGGGGAAGCGACATGTAATATCATGGGGGTGGGAGGCAGCATGTAATGGCGTAGTCGGGCACAAGGACACCACCATGCCTCGGAATGGTCACCCGTGTCGAGGCAGCATGTCTCGAATGGGCGTAAGCACGGCCCAGGAGCACCGGCAAGCAGCCGTGTGCAAGCGCAGAGTGGGTGCAGTGCAGGTCGGCTTGTCTTGATTTCGAGCAAGGCAATCAGCGTCATGTCCTTCTCATTTCGTTTAGCTTTTTATTCCATACGCATGCTTTATCCGTGGCGGAAGATTTGTTCCAGCGGTCAAAGGGGGCTTCAGTACCACCGGGTAACGTTCGAACACCTCTTGACCGGAGGGGCGAAAAAGGGAAGCAGCGGGTGGATCGGTTCGAGGGGAGAAGGGGCGAATCGGAGCGACATAGGGCTGAATCTCAGTGGATGCGTGGCGGCAAGGCCACTTTCTGCCACCACAATACCGTCGCGTATTTAAGTAAATGCTGCAAGGATTCTACCCGTCGCTCAGTCGGAATAATGCTTCAAAGAGCGGCCGCGCGGTTGTCCGCCAGCGAGGACGACGAGACCGCGTGCTGCGGGAGCCGAGGCCCTGCGGGTCGACAATCGGGCGGCGGGCGCGTCGTTTCGCCCGGTCCCTGACTTAGGCGTTGAGTCGCAATCGCGGCGCCGCGGTAACCGGCGCCCGCGGCTTTCAACCAAGCGATGACGATTGTCGCGAATCGCGGTACATCGTACTAGGTTGAATTCTGTGCGGCAGCTGTCATCGATGGAGTAAAACTAACACATCTCACGGCGGTCGCAAACCCGACTCCACGTTCCTGTGGTGGGTGAACAATCCAACATGGTGGTGCGCTTCCGCGATGATAGGAAGGCCGACATCGAAGGATCGAACAAGCGTCGCTATAGGCGGCTTATTTGCCACGAAGCCCGATTATCCACGTGGTAACACCGACACCTCTAGCTTCAAATTCCGAGAAGGTCTAAGGATCGATAGGCCGCGCTTTTTCACGGTTCGTGATACGTCTTTGGAAATCGAGAATCAAGCGAGCTTTTACCTTTTGTTCCACCGCAGTTTACGTTCTCGTTGAGCTCATCTTAGGACACTGCGTTATCTTTTGGATGTGCCGCGGCCAAACTCACGACAATGTCTTAGCGGATCGCGGCGCCAGGTCAAAGGAGGGGATGTTCCCGCCTCGATTCACGGAATAAGTAAAATAACGTTAAAGTAGTGGTATTTCACTTTCGCCGTTTCGGCTCACTTATCCTACACCTCTCAAGTCATTTCACAAAGTCGGACTAGAGTCGAGCTAGCGGTCTTCTTTTTCCAGATTGCATAAACCAGTTCCCTTGTTGTGGTTTATTTGGATAGTAGACGGGGGGCGGTGGGAATCTCGTTAATCCATTCATGCGGCGTCACTAATTAGATGTGAGGCATTTGGGCGCTACCATAAAGTCATAGTTACTCGCGTTTTTACCGCGCTTGGTTGAATTTCTTAAGCTGACATTGAGCGGCGAAATCACATTGCGTGAGCATCGCGAGGACCATCGCCAATGCTGTTTTAATTAAGCGATTCCAGTTCCCTTATCCGTTACAGGTTAAAGTCATTTGTTCGGCTGCAGGAAGGCCCGAGGGCGTTCCCGATCCGTCCCGGCCGGCGTGTGACCGCTCGCCGCGGGGCATTTCAACGATCCGCAAACTGTTGCGACGGGTTGGGCCCAGGACCCGTGCCGACCCTCAGGCCAATCCTTTTCCGGAGTTACGAGGATCCATTTGCAGAGCTTCCCGCGCACCACGTTGTTCCGTGTCGACGGGTTCACCTTGGAGACGATGCGGTTATGATCGGCCGGGCGTCGGGCACTCGGTCCTCCAGTTTTCATGGGCGTCGGTATACGGACACCCGCATGACGTGCGGTGCTTTCTTCGGTAGCTAGACCCTACCTCGGAGGCGAGCCGTTTCCGAGTGGCGGACATTTAAGCGGAAAAGATAACTCTCTTCGAGGCCCTCGGCCGGCGTCTCGGACTCCCTAACGTTACCGTGTTAGCCCGTCCGGTTCGAGAGTGTGTGATTCCCTTCCGATGCTCGGCGTGCGTGCGCTATGGACGGGCTTCCCCGTCTCTTCGGATCGACTAACCCATGTCGCAGTGACACATGGAACCTTTCCCCCTGCCGGCCTTCAAAGTTCTCATTTGAATGTTGCTACTACCACGAAGATCCGCACCGGCGGTAGCTCGCGGGCTCGGCGCCCCGAGGTTTTCGCGGCGACCGCGGCGCCTCCTCTCATAGAGGCACGCCGCCGGCGGCGGGTATAGGTCGCGGCAGGCGCCATCCATTTCGGGATAGTTGATTCGGCGGTGGTTGTTACTCCTTAGCGGTTCGACACCATGACCCGCGAATCCTGCTTTGTCTTGTCGACCAACACCCTTTGTGGGTTCTAGGATTAGCGCGATTGAGCGCGTAACCCGGCTTCGGTTCATCCCGCGTCCGCCCGATTCCTTACCAAAAATGGCCCACTTGGAGCTCTCGATTAAGGTGGCCCGGCTCAATGGAGGCGTGGTGCCGTCCTACCTATTTATGAGTTTTGAGAGGGAATAGGTCGGGCGTTGCGCCGTGCCTCTGTCATTGGCTTTGCAGGTAGAACTGCCCACGGGCTCCGGCTATCCACGAGGGAAACCCGGAGAGACCCGGTACTAGATGGTTGGGCCGTGCTTCGCCCTATACAGTCGGGCGAGCGATTTGCGTCGATGCTCGGTGGGCCTCCGCGAGTTTCCTCTTTGGCCGCCCGCTTCGAGGCATAGTTCACCATCTTTACCAGTCCCGCGACGAGTCATCTCACTCGAACCCTTCCGGAAGATCCAAGGTCGGTCGACGGTGCCTCGAGGATCCGCCGTCGACTTCCCGCCGCCGCCGGGTTTACTAGCGGTGACTCGCCACATAGCCGAGACTCCTTGTTCCCGTGTTTCAAGGCGGGTCAATGGGGGCCCGGCGGCGCCATGACGCCGCAGTGCGAGAAAAGCACGCCGGAGCGTGCGTTGCGTTCCACGATCGGCGACGGCGTCTCCGCGGGTATGACTGGCAGGGCTTGAATTGTACGCCCCGAACCCCTTGTCGGTCAGCGCCGAGTCGTCGACGGACCGGCCGGATGTCGATCCACATCCGACCCGGGGCGCGTCGCCGGCCCCATCCGCTTCCCTCAGACAATTTCAAGCACTCTTTGACTCTCTCTTTTTCAAAGTCCTTTTCATCTTTCCCTCGCGGTACTTGTTTCTTATCGGTGCCACCGTGTTGTGGGCCAGATTTACCGCCAGATTAGAGTGCATTCCCAAACAACTTTGAGCTTCGTCAGCGGCGCCTGTGGTGCGACGGTCGGGCAACGGGGCTCTCACCTCTCCGGCGCCCCCTTCCGGGGGACTTGGGCCCGATCCGCGGCGGGGCGGCTTCTCAGAGCTTCTGGTCGGATGGCGGGACGCGATTCTCAAGCTGGGCTTTTTCGATTCTTCGCCGTTACTAAGAATCCTTGTAAGTTTCTTTTCCTCGCTTATTGATATGCTTGGCTTCGGCGGGTGTTCCGCTGACTGGGATTATTTGTCGAGGTTCGGGCGCTTCGTGGTGCCGTCGTGGCCGCGCCGTTTGTGGATTCTCCTCCTTCCCATCCTGCGGGCGAGGGGAAGAAAGGATCGAGGGATTGTTTCAAACCCGCTTATCGGCGTACGCCGCGCGGGGCGGTGCAACCAACCCGCAGACGCGATGTTCCCGCCCAGGAGGCCAATATCGCCCAACTCGGGCCGCACCGGCGGAAAGGGTGGAGGCGGCGTGTGCGTGGCGCCGGCGGCGTGCCCTCGACCTAATGGCGTCGGGCGCAACGCGTTCAAAGACACCGATGATTCACGGGATTACGCAATTCACACCAGAGTATCGCATTTTTACTCGTTCGCCGATCACGAGAGCCTAGATATCCGTTGCAGTGTTTTTGTGAGTTCGCGACCCGCCTTCAGCGCACCGTGGCCGGGGCGCGGGATGGCGTTGACCCCGTTAATATTGTCCTTGGCGTTTTCCACGCCCGGGGACCGTTCATTGGATCCGGGAAGGTCCCGGCAAGATTTACCCCATGCGGGGCAAAGGAAAGGCCTCGCGAGGCCCACCCGATCCATCGAGGGGCGGTGGAGGCTCACGCCCGCTACGCCCTCGACGGGTTGTTAAACAGCGTGTTCCGCGAATTACCGTTACCGATTAGATAGGTTGAACCTGGCTGATCCTTCCAGCGGGTTCACCTCACGAAACCTTGTTACGACTTCTCCTTCCTCTAAATGATGAGTTCGGTGGACTTCTCTACATGACGTCGTAAGGCGGCGAACGCTCACGTCGCCCTTGATCGAACACTTCTTAGGACCATCTGTCGGTAGGAAGCTGACGGGGCGGTGTGTACAAAGAGAGCGGGGGCGTAGTCAGCGGTGATGATGACTTCGCTTACTAGGAATTCTCGTTGAAGACCAACAATTGCAATGATCTATCCCCATCACGATGAAATTTCAAAAGATTACCGGGCTGTCGGCGAGGCTATAAACTAAGTTGAATCGTCGGTGTAAGCGCGTGCGGCGGGAACATCTAAAGAATCGGACATTATTGCCTCAAGCTTCCTTGGCCTAAGCGGCCATAGTCCCTCTAGAAGGCGTTTGCGGAGGATCACCTTACGCGCCAGCTGATTGCGAGGCTGAGGTCTCGTTCGTTAACGAATTAACCAAGACCAATCGCTCGCTTGACTAAAACGACATTCTGCAACGCCCCATGGTCAAAAAAGAGCTCTCGATCATCAATCCTTACTATGTCACGGACACGGTAAGTTTCCAGTGTTGATCAAGTCGCGAGCTCCACTCCTGATGGTACCCTTCCGTCAGTGCTAAGTTTCAGCCTTGCGACCACGCCTCCCGGGCAAAAACTTTGATTTCTCATAAGGTGCCGGTAGATCTAAGCGACATCGTGATCCACGAGTGAAGCATCGTTATGGTTGAGACTGGGCGATGTCGATCGTCTTGAGCCCCAACTTCGTTCTTGATTAATGAAAACATCCTTAGCCGTGCTTTATGATTGTTAGTCTTTCATAAATCGAGAATTTCCTACGACTATGAAATCACGAATGCCCCGGTACATCACGGTAATCATTACTCGATCGAGTGACACAATAGGACGAAATCCTATGATGTTATCCCATGCTAATGTATCCATAGCGTGAAGCTTGCTTTGAGCACTCTAATTTCTTCAAGTAACAACCACGGGAGGGCTGCGACCGACCGATTAAGACCGGGAGCGCATCGCGGTAGAGGATGAAGAATGGATTGCACAAGTAAAGTGAGGTGAGCCGACCCATCCCAGAAGTCCAACTCTGAGCTTTTTAAGCTGCAACAAGCAAATATCCTTCATGGGCTGGAGTCTAGCGGCTGCGGCACGGACTTTCTCTCGATGGATCCTCGTTAAGGGATTTAGATTGTACTCATTCGATTACGGACTCCGAGCGATGTTGTTATTTATTGTCACTACCTCAGTGTCGGGTTGGGTAATTTGCGGCGCTTCTTGCCTTCCTTGAATGTGGTAGCCGTTTCTCGAGGAACCTAGAGGTCGAACCCTAATTCTCAGATCGCCCCCGTCGATACCATGTAGTAGGCCACTATCCGCCATCGAAATTGATAGAGGCGGGATATTTGAATCGATCCGTCCGGCCGGCCGCGATGGCCGTCGTCCCGTCGAGTTATCATGAATCATCAGGCAAGCGGGCATGGCAGCGTCGACCTTTATCTAATAAATGCATCCGCTGAAGTGGGGTTTGTTGCGTGTGTCACAAATTACTACGGTTATCAGAAGTAGCAGTACCATCAGACAAACTATAAGCGATTTAATGAGCCATTCGCGGTTTCCACGGTCGAATTAGTTCATACTTACATGCATGGCAATCTTTGAACAAGCATATGACTGCGGCGGGATCGACGGGTAGCATTCTTGTCTGGCGTCGGACAGCGTCGCCTACTGGGCCTGGGTGTCGGGAGGGCCGTGAGCCGGTAATCATTACATACGGCGTCTGCGATGAGCGGCAAGCTCGGAGCAATAGTGTGATCATTAGATCCCATGCCGTGTTGGGTTCCGCGTCAGAAACCACGAGCCATCATCATAGCCCGTTCTTGAAACCCGCCGCATGGTCACCGCAGCGTGGAGTACATGGAGCCCATGATGATCAGCTTGCAAGGTCCATGCCCCCATGGCGAGCTAGATGGAGCCTTGATGAGAGAAAATTCCATCGATTGGGAAGGTAACACGGGAACCATTATGCGATGCCCGAGAGGCTTGATTGACGCTTTGCGTTTAGAATGAGGAGGGGCGGTGGGGCAATAGTTCGTTGCCTGAGCAGAGAGCCTACCAACCCACATTACCCCGAAACACCACTCACACGCCATCGGGTTGACTTCAAGATGCACCACACACCCGAACCGTGACTAGTTGGGAGTTGTCTCCTAAGAAGCACCGCGGAAGCAGCAGTGATCGCGGCTGTGGGAGTACCATTTGTAGGCATGAGAAGAATGATAACACTATTTCAAACAACCCGAATAGTTGGTCAAGCAACAGAAGACAAGCCCTAGAGCGACAAGATTATGACTTCTGACGAGATCTAAACCATATTATCAGGCAATGAATATCGGCAAGTGTCTGAAACAGTGGCATGATCTTGGCAGAAATGACGTGTCTAGGCATGCACTCGGCCAGAACACCGATGCCTGGGCATGTGTCATGGCACCTAGTCCCGAACGCAGGTGTAAGCTGAGAGGCACTAAAGGAAGGAGGAACCGTGCCTAGGCAAGGCACTAAGCCAAGGAACCTTGCCTAGGCAAGGCACTAAGCCAAGGAACCTTGCCTAGGCAAGGCACTAAACCGAGGAACCACGCCTAGGCATGGCACTAGCACCATGCCTAGGCATGCACTAGGCCGAGGCTTCATGCCTAGGCATGCACTAGGACCAGGCACCGTGCCTAGCCAAGGCACTAAGCGGAGCACCATGGCTAGAGGCAGAGGCATGCAATGTGGAGATTGTCGTCACATGGGCTTGGGAGGCCCGGCCCAAGCGGCGTCGCGTCTTAAGCTGACCAGTCGACAAAGGCGCATGGGAGAGCTAACAGCGGGATCATTGTCTAAGCTGTCTGAACAATCGGATGTCGAGGACTTAGGGTGGCTATGACCTTGTACCACAAATCAAATGAGATGTAGTACATGTAGAAGGCGTGGCATGGCGCGGCATTGCTGAGCGCGGCAGAAGTACCTATGAGAGCACTAGTAGAGGCACCATGCCTAGACATGCACTAGGCCACGAACATCGCGCCCTAGGCATGCACTAGAGTGAAGCACCATGGCTAGGCATGCACCTTCGCGGAGCACCGCCGTGCCTGGCGAAGGCCCGATGCAGAGCATGAACTAGGCGGCTCAAGTGACTGGGCGTGTTGGCGAGCACCCTATCTAGGCATGCACACTAGGCGAGGCACCACCATCGGGGCACTAAAGCGAGGCACCACATCGAGCATGCACTAGGCCGAGGCGCCTGTCGAGGCATGCACTGGGCCGAGGGCACCGTACCAGGTGCAGACGGGCCGGGGCGCCTGTCGAGGCATGCGACTAGGCAGGGCATGCGCTAAGCGGTGCCAGCCGTGCCTGGTGAAGGTGCGGTGCTGGGCGTGGACTAGACCAAGCACTTGGGTGACTGGGCCGTTGCGCTGGGCCCGGGCACTGTCACAGGCATGCTGGGCGGGGCTTGTCGGGGCATGCTGATGAGCCTGCTGTCCGGGCATGCGTGGCGGGGCGCCACAATCAGGGCATGCACTGGCGGGGGCACCATGTCGAGGCAAGACACTAGGTAGGCGCCCTGTCTGAGCAATGCACACTAGGCCGAGGCACCTGTAGGATGCACTAGGCAAGGCACCTGACCGGGGCATGCAGCAGGCAGGGCACCTGTCAGAGGGGCATGCGGCTGAGGCGAGGCACCGTGCTTGGACGGGCGCTGGTGAGGACAGCTTGTCGGGGCATGCACTGGCCAGGGCACCGCGTGCGGAGCAGGGGCGGGACAGCCCCGGGGCACCGTGTCTGGGCAAGGTGCCCCAGTGGGGCACCATGCTTGACAGTGCTAGTGGGGGCACCATGTGCAGTAGTCTTGGGTGGGGGCACCGTGTCTGAGCCCAGTGCTAGGCGAGGCACCATGTCTAGGCAAGGTACTGGCCAGGGGCGCCGTCTGGGCATGCACTGGGCGGGGCGCCGTGTCTGGGCAGAATTGCTAGGCCGAGGCACCATGCCAGACAGGTGCTGACGCAGTGCCGGAGGCATGCACTGTGGGGTGACGTGGGGAGCGGGGGCGTGCAGCCGGCTCGGGAGAGGCTGCGTGGGGGCAGCGTGGAGCGAGGGCATGCTTGCAGCGATGGGGAGCGTCCGGATCCATGGGCGGGCAGCCATGGGCAAGCGACTTGTGGCATCTTAGGCAACGAGTGACAACAAGCTGTGGGAGCGAGCAACGGGGTGTGCTGTGATCGGATGTCGAGGGCTTGTGGGTAGCATGCATGGCCATGCCTGCAATTGGCATGGGTGTGTGCCTGTAGGGCGACACGCAAGGCTGTAGTGCCTAGGCGAAGATCTTGACTGTAAACCATGTGAGGCAACCACCCCCACTTAGAGCAATATATAAGCCTTTTGGAAAAATCTGGACATCACACATGCTTGAGAGACATAATGGCCAAAATTTTAACGCCGGAAATAGAATTTTAGTCGTTTTCATGAATTCTCTTTATAATAATTATACATGGCCAAGAAAAAGAAGAAAAATTTGGACACAGAAAATATTTATTTTTATTTATTTACTAGAAAAATAGAAGGGGAAAATAAAGGGAAAAATAGGAGAAAATAGTAAAAGTATTTTTTAAAATTCATTTTCACGTGGGAAAAATATTTGGGACCAGAATTGATCGATTTGAAGTGGAGAATGTTTTCTTTTAATTTATTTATTCTGAAAAAATGAGCGAAAAATAGGTGAAAACGGGAAAAATAGGGAAAAATAGGGAAAATAGGGGAAAAGAATTGATTTAGATTTGACTACTGGAATGCAATATTTTACTATAAAAAATATTAATATTTGATAATATTTTAAATGAAAAAGTGATAATTTTTTAAATTTTTTTTCTCTCTAAAAATATAGAATATAAGGGAAAACATGGGAAAAGGTATTGAAAACATTTTTGTCATGAGGTGATATTTTGAACAATGAATGAGGAAGAAACAATGGAATAGAAACGAGCATGGTTAGGGAAGCGATTAAGGTATAGGTGCGGAAAGCCACCAATATTGTCGGGTGCAATGGCATGGAGGACAACAAGGGTTGTCGCACCATCAATATTGCCGAGGCACCTATCAATATTGCAAATTACATTTCTTGGCACGATGGAACGGGTTCTGAGTGGGCGTGGCAAAACGTAGGCGGTACCGTGTGTCATGGCGCGTGGCTTGCTAGGCCAGGCCATGTGGGCGTGGCATGGCGCTGGCGGCGAAGACCCCGTGTGTCTAGGCATGACCGGCGCTGGGCCCGGGGCCATATGTCTAGGCATGGCATGGCATAGGCCGAGGGCCACGTGTGTCTGGGCATGGCGTGGCGCCAGCGCCCCAGCCGGGCCAGGTGTGTCAGGCATGGCATGCCACAGCATAACCCAGAGACCCCAGGGCCAGGTGTGTCTAGACATGTGCCATGGCACTACCCAGAGATTTGGGGCCCCAGTGTAATCTGGGCATTGTGTGCCATGGCGGCTACCGGCGTGGGGCCGGGTGGGTCCCCAGGCATGGCATGCCATGGCACTGGCCCAGGGCCCAGAGACCCCGGGTGTCTGGGCATGGATGCCATGGCACTGGCCCGGGCCCGGGTGACGAGGCCCCAGGTGTGTCTGGGCATGGCGTGCCATGGCACTGGCCGGACCGTGGTGTCTGGGCGTGAGTGCGCTGGCTTGAGACCGGGTGTGTCCTGGGCATGGCATGCCATGGCACCCCAATAGAGACCACAGGTGTGTCTAGGCATGGCATGCCATGGCACTAGCGAGACCCGTGTATCGAACATGGCATGCCGCCCAACACTAACCAGGCCACGACGCGGCCCGATATTAATACAGGCATGGCATGCCGTAGCACTGAAGCGCGGAGCTGACGTATCTAGGCATGGCATGCCATAGCCTCCGTGTGTCTAGGCATGGCATGCCATAGCACTAGCTCGAGGCCGGTGTGTCTGGGCATGGCGTGCCATGGCGCCAGCCCGAGGCCCCGTGTGTCCTAGGCGTGCCATGGCACTGGCGCGGAGGCCCCGTGTCATCTAGGCGTGGCATGCCATAGCAGCGTAGAGGCATCGTGTGTCTAGGCATGGCATGGCGCTACTAGGCCCTGGTGATGTCTAGGCATGGCATGGCATGTGCGCGGCACCTGGGCCGAGGGCCGTGTCTAGGCATGGCGTAGCATGGCACTGGGGCCGGGGGCCGTGTTAATGCAGGCATGGCGTGGCGCCTTGGGCCGGGCCCGGATGTGTCTGAGCATGGCATGCCATATGCTCAACCGAGACCAGGGCCCGATGTCCTAGGCATGGAATGCCATAGCACTAGCCTGAATTGGCGTGGGCCCGTGTCTAGGCATGGCATGCCATAGCACCTTAGGGCCGGGTGTGTCCCTGGGCATGGCGGTACCGTAGCACTAACCCGGGACGTGTGTCCTAGGCATGGCGTACTTATGCTTACTAACTTAGAGACCAGGTGTGTCCTAGGCATGGCGTAGCGCAACCAGGCCCGTGTCCTGGGCATGGCATGCCATAGCACTGGCCAGGCCAGGCGCGGAGGCCAGGTGTGTGCGGGCATGGGCATTGCCGTGGCACTGGCGCGCGGAGGCCCCAGTGTGTCCTAGGCATCAGCGTGCCACATAGCACTGGCGAGGGCCCAGGTGTGTCCTAGGCATGGCATGCCATGGCACTAGCCCCAGGAGCCACGAATGTGTCTAGGCATGGCATGCCATGGCACTAGGCCCAGCGGAGGGCCCAGGTGTCTAGGCATGGCATGCCATGGCGTAAGTAGGGCATCGTGTGTCTCTAGGCGTGGCATGGCATATGTGGGCCCTGGGCCCGGGTGTGTCCTAGGCATGGCATGGCATGGCATGGCACTAGGCCAAGGCCCCGTGTGTCTAGGCATGGCATGGCATAGCACTAGGCCGAGGCCCCGTGTGTCTAGGCATGGCATGCCATGGCCAGCTGGCAGGCCAGAACCGCCAGTGTCTGGGCATGGAATGGCGCATTCATGATAGAAATAAACCTCAACCTAAAAAACAATGTTTTTAAACTGATGATTAATCTAGGCATGGCATGGCGTGGCACTAAGCGAGACACGTGCCCAGGCATGCACTAGGCGAATCAGGTGTCTAGGCATTGCCATGGCGCGAGGCCGAGGCAAGCGGCCGACTCGCCGTGTCGAGGCATGCCAAGGCACTAGGCCGTGCCACCGTGCCTAGGCAAGCACTTGGCCGAGGCACCGTTCCTAGGAGGCATGCACTGGCACTAGGCCGAATCACCGTGCCTAGGCATGCCATGGCACTAGGCCGAATCACGGTGCCTGGGCATGTCATGGCGCTAGGCAGGGCACCTGGGTGTAAGCGACACTGTGGGGCAGGTGCGGGGTGCCGTGACAGCGAGGTAGAGATCACCTTGCCTGGGCGTGCCATGGCCTTAGGCCGAGATCACCGTGCCCTGGGCATGTCATGTGGCGCTGGCAGGGCAGGTCTTAGTGACACCTGGCGGGAGCAGGTGCGGGAGCCATGACACTCGTGAGATGGCACTTTGGGCGTGTCGTAGGCGCTGGGCCCAGGGGCACCGTGCCCGGGTGCTGACACTGGGCCGGATCACGCACGCCTGGGCATGCCATGGCACTAGGCCGAGATCGCCGTCGCGTGGGCGTAATGTCATGGCAGAAGTAGGGGCGCGGGTGGCAGGCGAAGCGTAGGCGGGGCACGGTGTAAATGACACATGGCCAGGGCAGGTGCCGGGCCATGACACTGGGCGAATGCTTTGGGCATGTCATGGCGCTAGACCGAGGGCTGTGCGGGGACCATGGCACTGTGGGGCAGGTGCCGGCCATGGCACTGGGCCGAGGGCAGTGCTGGGCCATTGTCGTGGCACTAGGCGAGAGGGCAGGTGCGAGGCATGCCTTGCAGCTAAGTAGGGCGCCACAGTGTGGGCATGGCATGTCACTAGGCCATGGCACCACGTCCTAAACGAGGCATGTATGGCGGGGAACCCTTGTCTGCAGGCGTGTCATGGCACGCTGGGCCGCGGGCACCGTGCCTTGGCATGTCATGGCGCAGGCCCGGCCGCGGGTGCTTAGGCGAGCGCACAGGCGGGCCGGTGCCAGGCGAGCGCTAAGGGTTTGAATCACCGTGCTGGGCATGTCGCGGCACTGGGCCCGGGCAGGTGCGGGCATGTCATGGCGCTAGGCCCGGGGGCAGGTGCCCGGGCGTGTCGCGGCACTAGGCAGGGCTCAGTGCCCGGGCGTAATGTCACGCCTTGAGGCCCAGGGCACCATGCCAGGCATGTCATCGCGCACTGAGCGAATCCCAGGTGCGGGCATGTCATGGCGCGCTGGGCCGGGGCTTATGTGCCTGGAAGCAAGCTGGGGCGGGAATCACGTTGCCTGGGCGTCGTGGCACTAGGCCCGGGCGCTGTGCCTGGAGCAAACCTGAGACCGAGATCAGGTGCTGGGCATGTCATGGCACTGGGGCGGGGGCAGGTGCTGGGCGTGTCGTAGCGCTGGTAGGGGCACCGTGCTGGGCAAGCCTTGGCGGGACGCGTGCCCTGGAGGCAAGCGCTTGGCCGGGCCCAGCGTGCCTGGGGCGAAACACTGGGCGGCCTTGCCGTGCCTGGGCGTGTCGCGGCACTGAAGTGAGATCAGGTGCCTGGGCGTGGCGCTGGTAGAATCAGGTGCTGGGCATGGCGCTGGGTGAATCCGTGCCTGGGCGAAGGCGTGGGCGAGATCACCGTGCCTGGGCATGTCGTGGCGCTGGGCGAGATCACCGTGCTGGAGCGCCGGCGCTGGGCCCGAGATCGGAGTGCCTGGGCGCGACCTTGGGCCGGATCGCGGGTGCCTGGGCAGCGTGGCCTTGGGCGAGATCGGGTGCCCTGGGCGTGGCGCTGGGCCGAGATCACGGGTGCCTGGGCGTGCCATGGCACTAGGCCTAGGCCGAGGCACCGTGACTAGGCATGTCACGGCACTAGTCAGGGGCCGCGGCGGCCCAGGCGCGACCACAGGCGGGGCGGCGTGACTGGGCATGCCATGTGGCGGGAGCAGGTGTCTAAGCATGGCCCTGGCAGCATGGGGGAGCGACATGTAATATCATGGGGGGTGGGGGAGGCGGCATGGCGATATCATGGGGGGTGGGGGAGCGATGTATTGGCGTAATTAAGACACGGACACACCACACCATGCCTGGAGCGATTACACCACGTGATCGAGAGCAACATGTCTGAATGGGCTTAACGCGACCGGAGCACCATGGCATAGCCGGTGTGCAAGCGCCGTCGTCTTTGATGCAGTCGCTTGTCTTGATTCCGAGCAAGGCGGTAGCGTCTGATAACTTCTCATTTCCTTTAGCTTTTTATTCCATACGCATGCTTTGTCGTCGACGGAAGATTTGTTCCAGCGGTCAAGGGGCTTCCCCGGTACCACCGGGTAACGTTCAGAACCTCTTGTCGGAGGACGAAAAGGGGAAAGCAGTAGTGGATCGGTTCGGGGGGAGGGGCGAATCGGAGCGACATAGGGTGAATCTCGAGTGGATCGTGGCGGCCAGGCCACTGCGCCGCCTGATACCGTCAGCGTATTTGGGAAATTACCGATACGCGAGATTCTACCCGTCGCTTCGGTCGAATAATACTTCAAAGTAGCCCACGGTTTGTATCCCGCGAGACTGACGAACCGCGTGCCTGCGAAGTAGGGCCTGCGAGGGTGTCAGCGATCGAGGCGGCAGGCGCCGCAGCGACGTCGTTGCGGTCGACTTAGGCGTTAGTCATAATCCGGCGCCACGGTAACCAGCGCCCGCGGCTTTTCAGCAAAGCGCGATGACCAATTTAATGCGAATCAGCGGTTCCTCGTACTAGGTTGAATTACTATTGTGACACTTTGTCATGTTAGAAATTAAAACTAACTTTGTCTCTGACGGTCTAAACCAGCTCACGTTCCCTATTGGTGGGTGAACAATCCAACATAGTGAATACCTTCACAATGATAGGAAGAGCCGACATCGAAGGATCAACAGCGTCGCTATGAGCGGCTTGGTACGCCCTGAGCCGGTTATCCCACGTGGTAACACCGACACCTCACAGCTTGAATTCGAAGGTAAAGGATCGATATTGCGCTTTCCGCGGTTCGTATTAAATGCCCCGGAAATCAAGAATCAAGCGAGCTTTTACCCTTTTGTTCCCCGAGTTTACATTCTCGTTGAGCTCATCTTAGGACACTGCGTTATCTTTTAACGGATGTGCATGGCGAACTCGCTTTGTGATGTCTTCCGCCGGATCGGCGAAGCGCGCCTTGGAGTCCAAAGGAGGGGATGTTCCCGCCTCGATTCGGAATAAGTAAAATAATAACGTTAAAAGTAGTGGTATTTCACTTTCCGTAGTTTAGGCTCCCCTTATCCTACACCTCTCAAGTCATTTCACAAAGTGGACTAGTCCCGAAGCTCAACGAGTCTTCTTTCCCGGCCCGGTCACCTTAGCAGTTTCCCTTGGTGTAGTTTATTTGGATAGTAGGCGGGGGCCGGTGGAATCGTTAATCCATTCATCGCGCGTCCTTTAATTAGATGGCGGGCATTTGGTACCTTAAAGAGTCGTAGTTACTCCAGCGTTTACGCGCTTGGTTGAATTTCTTCACTTTGACATTGAGCCTTTGGCGAAATCACATTGCGTGAGCATCGGACCATCGCAATGCTTTGTTAATTAAGCGGTCGGATTCCCCTTGTCCGTACCGGTTCTGATCATTGTTCGGCGGGAAACCGGGAGGCGGATTCAGTCTAAAGATCCCACGGCCCGACGCGCGGCGACCAGCTCGCGCCGGGGAGCAGCTCGACGATCCACCGGCGGTGACCGGGTTAGGCCCCGGGACGGTGCTGACCCTCAGGCGATCCTTTTCGAGGAGTTCTGGATCCATTTTGCCGACTTCCCTTGCACACATTGTTCCATCGACCCGGCATTCACCTTGGGGCACGATGCGGTTATGAGTGCGACGGGCGTGGAGGCGCCGTCCTCGGTAGTTTTCATGGAGCGTCGGTAGCGGCGGACACCACGCGGCGTCGCGCGGTGCTCTTCCGGCCCGTGCGGACCTACCTCCGTGGCCAGTTTCGAGTGGTAGGTGTTAAGCGAAAAAGATAACTCTTCAGGAGCCCTGGCCGGCGTCTCGGACTCCCCTAACGTTGTCGGCCGCCCGCGTCCCGGTTGAGAATGTGCCGATTCCCTTTGATGCTCAGCGTGCGTACACGCTATCGAGGCCGGGCTTCCGTCTCTTAGGATGCGACTAACCCATGTGCAAGTGCGTTCACATGCGGAACCTTTCCCTGCCCGGCCTTCAAAGTTCTCATTTGAATATTTGCTCTACCACCAAGATCCGCACAGCGACCGCTCCGCCCGACTCGCGCCCACGGAGTTTTCTTGGCGGCCGCCTTGCGCCTCACACTCGCCGAGGCACAGCCCCTTGTCGGCGGCCGGTATCGTCGCGCCGGCGCCATCCATTTAGGGCTGATTGATTGTGGTGAAGTTGTTACACCTCCTTAGCGGTTGACTTCCGCGGCCCGCGATCCTGTCTTGTCGATAACACCCTTTGTGGGTTAGGTTCGCCTTGTGATTGAGCACCAGTAACGACTCCGGTTAAATCCCTTGCTCCCCGCCCGGTCTGCCTGCGGCCGCGGGCTCGATTCAGTGGCGGCTCGATGGAAGCGACCGTGCGATCCTACCTATTTAAAGTTTGAGAATAGGTCGGGCGTTGCGCCTAGTGCCTCACAATCATTGGCTTTACGATAGAACTTCGCCCGCGAGCTCGGCTATCACGAGAAACCGGAGGGAACCAGCTACTAGATGGATTCCGATTAGTCTTCGCCCCTATACCCCGAGTCGGGGCAGAGCGATTTGCACGTCGATTATCGGCTGCGAGGCCTCCTGAGTTTCCTGCAGCCCGCCCGCGCTGGGCATAGTTCACCATCTTTGGTCCCAGAAGCGGGTATGCTCTCACTTTCGAACCTTCTCGGAAGATCAGAATTGGTGGCGTTATTATTTCGAGAGGATCCCGCGTCAGCTTCCCGCCACGCCTTACGGGTTTACTAGCCCCGGATGGCTTCGCCACACATCGGACTCAGCGGTAGTGTTTGAGAGCGGGTCGAATGGGGGCCCCGTGGCCAGACGCCATGGCCTTGAGTCTGGCTGCGGGCGTCTTGTTGCATTCCGTCGGCAGCGGCGTCTCCGCAGGTATGACTGGCAGGGCCAGGTCGCCGCCCGAACCAGCGTCGGTCCAGCGCTCCCGTCGTCGGCGGGCCGTGATCCCAGCCGTTCCCTGTCAAATGGGCGCGCCAGCGCGGCCCCCATCACTTCCCTCACGAGCAATTTCAAGCACTCTTTGACTCTCTTTTCCAGTCCTTTTCATCTTTCCTCGCGGTACTTATTTGCTCTCGGTCTCTACGCGAAGTATTTAGCCTTGGGCAGATTTACCGCCCGATTGGGGCTGCGTTCCCCGAACGGCAGGCTGTCGGCGGCGCCTCGTGGTGCGGCGGGGTGAGCGCGGCGGGGCTCTCGCCCTCTCCGGCGCCCTTCCCGGGGACTTGGCGGTCGCGGCCCGGGGCGCTTCTCGGACTCTGGTGGACGGCGGGACCGCCCGATTCTGGCTAGGCTTTCCGGTTCGCTCGTAGATTTACTAAGGGATCTTGCAAGTTTCTTTTCCTCCGGCTTATTGATATGCCCAAACTCAGCGGGTGTTCCCGCGACACAGGAGTCGCTGCTTCGAGGTTCTCGGGCCTTTCGTGGTGCCGTCGGCGAAGCGCCAGCGCCCGACATGGAGATTCTCCTCCTTCCTCCTGCGGGCGAGGGGAAAGGATCAGGGGTTCATTTCAAACCACCGCTTGTCGTGGCGTGCATCGCCGCGGAAGACGATTTTTAACCAACCACGGGCCTTGTGTTCCATGGGAGGCCAATGTCCGCCCCAACTCGGGCCCCCTTACTCGGTGGAAGGGTGGAGGCGGCGTGTCTTGTGGCGCCAGACGGGGCGTGCCCTCGACTAATGGTAGGCGCATGACGCGTTCAAAGACGCTGGTGATTACGGGATTCTGCAGTTCCGCACCAAATGTCGGCATTTTGCTAAGTTCCTTCATCGATCGCGAGCCTAGATATCAGATTCGCAGAGTCGTTTTGTGAGTTAAGCGACCACGTAACTTCGGTACGTAATGAGGCGACGGGATGGCGTTGTTTAGTTGTATTTTCCTTGGCGTTTTCCACGGCGGGGTTACGTTGTTGGATCGGGAAGGTCCTGGCAGACACCCCCATGGGCGGAGGGAAGGCTGCGGGGAAGCCGCCGATCCATCGAGGCGGAGTGGAGGCTCAGCCGCGCTACGCCCCTCGGCCGGGTTGTTAAGCAGCGTGTTCACGGGTCGTTGGTCGATAGGTTGACAATGATCCTTCCAGCGGGTTCACCTCGGAAGAGCCTTGTTCTGACTTCTCCTTCCTCCTAGATGATAAAGGTTCGGTGGACTTCTCGCTGACGTCGCGAGCGGCGAACCGCTCCGCGTCGCAGCGATCAGAACGCCGCCGGACCATTGTCGGTGCAGGAGCGACGGGCGGTGTGTCTGAAAGGCGGGGGCGTAGTCAGCGCGGTGATGACTCGGCGCTTACTGAATTCTCGTTGAGACCAACACCAGTTACAATGATCTATCACCATCACGATGAAATTTCAAAGATTACGGGCTGTCGGCGAAATTTATGGAACTCGTTGAATACATCGATTATGGCAGCGTCTTGACGGAACATCCCCAGGGCATCACGAGACACAATTGTGCGCACCGACTTCCTTGGCCTAAAGCGTATAGTCCCTCTAAGAAGGCCCGTTGCGGATCACCTTCGCATAGCGGATTAACGGTGAGGTCTCCGTTAGTTAGCGAATTAACGAGACAATCGCTCCGCTGACTAAGAGCGGCCGTACACCGCCACCAGCTAGAATCGAGAAGGCTCTCGGTCTGTCAATCCTTACTATGTGGGACTCAGTAAGTTTCTGTCTTGAGTCAGTCAAAGCGCGAGGCTCCTCACAGTGGTGCCCTTAGTCAATTCACTGAGTTTCAGTGTACGACCATACTCCCAGACCCAGCTTTGATTTCTCATAGAGTGCAATGAGTCCTAAAAGCAACATCCGTGATCACAGTGGCATCGTTTATGGTTGAGACTGGGACGGTATCGTCGTCTTGAGCCCTGACTTTACGTTCTTGATTAATGAAAACATCCTTGGCAAATGCTTTGCGATTGTTAAGTCTTTCATAAATCGAGAATTTCACCTCGACTATGAAATCACGAATGCCCCATTGTCCACGGTAATCATTACTCGGGTCAGCTAACGTGAGATGAAATCACAGTGTTATCCCATGCTAATGTATCCATAGCGTGAGCTTGCTTTGAGCACTCTAATTTCTTCAAATACTTGACAAGAGGCCTGACCGTGAGTTAAGACAGGCGCATCACGCGATGAGACAAGAGGGCAGGTGCGCAGTAGTGATTGACCGACCCGCCAGGCCAACTCGAGCTTTTTAAGCGCAGCAACTTAAATATGCGCTATTGGATTTGGAATTACAGCGTTCTTTGGCTTGCGAGACTTGCCATGATGGATCCTCGTTATGAGTTTAGATTGTACTCATTCAGGTGCAGGACTCAAGAGCGGTATTGTTATTTATTGTCACTACCTCCCGTGTCGGGATTGACCTGGGTAATTTGCTTCTTGCCTTCCTTGGATGTGTGTGTTTCACAGGCTCCCTCTCGAATCGAACCACCATTCTCGTCGCTGTCGATACCATGATGGTGTCACCGCGCTGCTTTTTTTAGAGCGCGTGATGTGCGGCGTCACCCTGCTAGACCAGCCTTCTCATCCAATCCTTTCTCATTGGTTATCCTCGACTTTCTTATGATGTCCATCACATGTCGACGCCTGAATCGCCAAGGCACTGACCAGCTCGACCTCTGGCGTATCACCATAAACCTTTATCTTGGCAGCATCTCGCGTGCTCTCGGCGCGCTAAATTCTTGGCTTCCTTGTTTGCTCTATCTTTCTGTCACCTCTCGGGCACCTTTCTTGACTCCCCAAGCACAACCCTGGGAACACCCATGCATGCGAAACGACCCTACTCTCTGCACGAAGGTGGTAGCCTTCAGTGGCCCTCTGGCGTGCTCATTCACGTGAGCCACTTCAGGAGCTGCACGCCTCGTACATTAAACCCACACTTGCCTCACAGGGGTGTCTCTAATGTGTGTAGCCAGCCTGCATTCAGGCATCGTGCTTGTGTGAACTGCTCATGCATCATTATCGACCCAGACTCATTACGGTGGGATGCCTCGACGATCTCGATCCTCGCACCCTTGCTTAGTGCATGTCTCCCTTCTGACACCGGCCCCATCTTGCGGGCATCTCGTCCTTGCGGCCCCTCTCTAGCCCGAAGGTAACTCCATTACTTAAGTTCCATTGCCTCTCAAGGCATTACATCCGTCACATTAGATTAACTTGCCTGTCCGAACCTCGACATATGGGCGATATCTCAACACCAATCCCATACGCCCCTCTACGCGGATGGTAGGATCTTTCATGTGCTATGTTGGTAGTTGCATACGCCTTGAGCTCATGAAGCGGCTTGACTTAGTGCCAGTTTGTGCAGGGTAGGCCAACACCCCATCCTAGTGCATGACTACGGACAAGCTCCCTCGCTCCTAAGGTGGTCCTACTCATACCCACACTCTGCGAAGCATTGGGAAACCACTCATTGCGCTCATCTGCCGACCTCATTGTCCTCACAGACTCTCCTCACGCAAACCCCAATCAACACATTTTCTCACGGCACACTCTCTCAATTGCCCGGCTCGGTCAAACCGCACAAGTGTGTAACAAACTCTCCCCCACTCAAATCTTGCACGCCCTCGTGCAAGGTCTTCCTGTGGCCCACCTCTGAGTCTTCTGTCTTCTCTTCTTTTTGCCATCCACTAAGGTCTCTACTGTTCTACTAGCCAAAGGGACGTTCGGTAAAGGAGATCCGACGTGCTTAACCATGCTATGCTCCTCTAAAGCATCCCAAAGTAATCGCGTCCTTTTCGCATGCCTTGGTATCTAGTAAACACTCCTTTTTGCTATACTAGCGGTAATTCCTTACTAAGCGAGATCTAAAACATCTTCTTCACCAAGCTTCTCTGCTTGCTCGATGATACCGCCCCACGCACCCCTGTGCAAGGCTCTCTCCAGCAGTGTCACCTCTTCATTTGTTCTCTGATAGAAGTTTACTCGATCCATCTTGATACTTGACAGCTAGTCGCGGGCCTTTAAAACTCCAATAGACTCGGCTTCCCAACCACGCTCCTTGAGGCCCCGAGAGTAATCACGCTGACTCTGTATTTCTCACCTTCTAGCGATGCTTCCTGCGCCCCTTTGACCGACAGCGACATCCTAAGATCTAGAATGCGCCCACCTCCACGGGTCCTCCTTGTTGTGGCTCGATCTCTCACGAAACTAGCTGCTTTGTACATACGGGAGTTATTACACTTCTTTTAATGACCAATTTTCTCGAACATTCGTATCACGGATGTTCACCACTTCCTCTCTCATGGTCTCTGTTGATCTCCTCTCTCTGCGGTACTCAGCCACCACACTAAGATCACTTAATCCACACAGCCATGTGAGAGTTTCTCTTACGTAGACATCCTCTAACTTCCACGCTCTCCTGTGAAGCTTCTGATGGTCTTGTTCTCACACGGGGGAAGTCATCTTCTCCCCACTCCAAATGCAGGGCCGAATCGGACTCTGATTACCTCCATTTCTCCTTGGGGGCTTAAGGCTTCTCCGCTCTCTTGAGTATGATTTTCGGGCTTCCTCCACAGGAAATCCATTGTCCAGTCTTCAAACACTGACAGCAAGCCATTCCACACATGACTCTACTCAACATCAGTTGCGCCTACCCTGTAGGCTATCTTCAAAGTTCATCAACCTGTCCGTCTCAAACACGTTGATATCCACTATTACAATGGCGAACTCTTTCATTTGTTCTCACGATAAGACCCTACTCCTTGATTCTTGAGAATACCGCATTGCATTAGACGAATAGGGATTGACTCATCCATCCCATCTTGTTAAGGTTTCCTCCTACTATCTCGACATGCAATACAAAGCCTGTTCTTCATCACTGTCTGTCTTGATTCTCTATCAAAGCATAACATTCCCTTCAACTACAAAGTGTCGATCACCTCTCGATCCGCTGCCACCATGTGCTTTAGGAACTCACTCAACATTCAAGATCAAGTCCCCCAAGAGACATCTCTGCTATTTCTCCGGAGTAGTTCAGCACCTCCCCTACAGAGGGTTCTACATCCCATAGCTTTCGATCCTCTTGAACTTGACCTTCCAATGCTTTTACCAGTGAATTGCCTTTGATAATCATCTGACAAACAATCGTCTGAACGCAACTCACGGTACCCGGCACTAGGCCCTCACTTCTCCACGCCTGCGGTCCACGAAACAAGTGTCGAAATTAAAACTTTGATCTCTTTGTCGTCTGCGGTCGTAGGTCACCTCCATTACTCAATCTTTCAAGGAACTCTTTCCCCTGCCCACACACTCCTGCGAGCATCCATGAGCTATCTCGCTCTCTCCCAGCTTTATCTCCTTTGTCAAGCTAGGTACGTCGATGTGACCACTGCCATAGGACTCCATGCACTTGGTTCCCATTTGCGTGTCCCTCAACCATACTTGTCATGAGGGCAATGCACAGCGTATTCCGCTCGTGCCTCCTAATTATCCCACCTCCAATGTTTCACTAGGACAGCCAGTGGCTAACCCTTGACTCTGCTTATACTCCATTCTGAGGCCTTTCATCTCATACCTCTTATTTTACACTTGGTGCTTAACTACCTTTGTCTCATTGTCAACATACCGTGAGACCACTCTTACCTCGGTCTTACGTGCCTTTACAATGGAATTTGCTTCATCCACCTTGCTTCTCAATCATGCAATGAGCCTCTACCTTACAGTCGTATCTTACTCTTGTGAGGTGCTCCTACTTCTGGACTCAGAAACAATTCCACTTCTGATCCCCACGCAATCCACAGATTCCTCTTAAGCGAGTACTCGTCTTTTAAATCTTAAATGACTCACTCTCGAGCCTCAATAAACGGAAGTTCAGTCCTCGCCCTCCTACTTTGAAGCTAGCAGGCCGCGACATATGGCAAACTCTTTTGCTATGGCGGCCCGTCTCTTGGCTCACGGCGGCCATCTCCTGGCTCACGGCAGCCATAAACTGTGGCTCTCAACTTTGGTCTCAGCTTTGGGACTGTGGGTAACCACGGCTCTCAGCGGGTGCTCACGTGCAAATGGTCGCTACTTGACTGGCTCTGCGATACCAACTGTCGCGCTACTTTTAGGCCAGCGTGTGCGGCGTCTAGCCACGCTAGACCAGCGCTACCATCAATCCTTTCTCATTGGATTGTCCTGACTTTCTTATAAGTCTCTCCATCACATGTCGACGCCTAGATCTACATAAAGGCACCAACCGCTCAACCACAGCGTATCTCCTCGAAACTTGCTCTTGTTTGGCATCTCGCGTGCCCCTCTCCTTGCGCTCGTTCTTGACTCGCGCCTTTGCTCTATAACGAATGCCTCTCGGGCTGCTGCTTGACTCCCCAAGCACCAACCTCCCAGACACCATGCATCCGACGGCCTCTCTCTCTTTACTGAAGGTCCGTGTCAATGGCCCTCTAACGCTGCTCTGTTCGTGAGCCACCAGAGCTGCTGCCTTAGTGCATTACGCTCACCACTTGCCTCCACAAGGGTGTCTCTAATATTGTGTAAGCGCTAAGCCCACGCTAAGGCATCGTGCCCGCGCGCTACTCATACGCCATTATCGACCAAGACTCATTACGAGGCGGGATGCCTCCGAAGCAATCTCAATCACTCGGCACTGCTGCTTAGTGCATGTCTCGCTACCTGACACGAAGCCCATCTTGCAGGCATCTCTGCAGTCATGCGGCCCTCTCTAGCGGTGGGAACTCCATTGCGCAAGTTCCCCATTGCCTCTCAAGGCATTACATCAGATCTGTTGGTCTTGCCTGTCGAGGCCTCGGCGACATATGGGCGATATATCTCGGCCTGATCATCTTGCCCCTCGCGGATGGCCCCGGATCTTTCATGTGCTATGTTGGCGGTTTCGCCACCTTGCCAGGCTCATCGGGAGCGGCTTGACTTCCGACCGATTTGTCGGGGTAGGTATACCCCATCCTAGTGCATGACTCGGACAAGCTCCCTCGCTCCCCAAGATTGGTCACACTCTCATACCCCTGCACTCTTTGAAGCATTGAAACCTCATTCGCGCTCATCTGCCGACCTCATTGTCCCTCACCGAGACTCTCCTCACGCAAACCCAATCAACACATTTTCTCCGCGGCACACTCTCTCAATTGCCGGCTCGATCCGAAGCCCCGCCGCGAGTGTGTAACGGTGGGCCACTATCCACCATCGAAAGTTGATAGGGCGAGATATTTGAATGATCACGTCGTAGAAACTTGCGATGGCGTGCGATCCGTCGAGTTATCATGAATCATGAGCAACGGGCATAGCCAGCGTGACCTTTATCTAATAAATGCACATCCCTTCGAAGTCGGGGTTTGTTGCGCATTAATGGCTCTAAATTTCTGATTATCAAGTAGCAAGTACCATCAAACAAACTATAAGCCCGATTTAATGAGCCATTCGCGATTTCCACGATGCAGATTAGTTCATACTTACACATGCATGGCTTAATCTTTGGGACAAACATATGACCTACGGCGGGATCGACGGGTAGCATTCTTGATACGCTTTGTCCAGACGCGTCGCTTTGCAGACCCGCGATGGGTGGCGGGAGGGCAAGCGAGCGATCGTCGTACATCTGGCGTCTGCGATAGGCAGCAAGCTCGAGGCGATAGTGTGATCATTAGATCCCATGCCGTGTTAAGGGATCCACTTGTCAAGGAAACACGAGCCATCATCATGGCCCATTGTGAAACCCGCCCGTAGGAGTGGCACGCGTGGGTACATGAACGATGATGAAACACCAGATCCACACCCCCATGGCGAGCTAGATGGAAAGGCAACATTGAGGAAAATTCCATCGATTAAGGAAGGCAACCACGGGAACCATTATTGGCGATGCCCAAGGCTTGATTCAAGCGCTTTGGCTAGAATGAGGAGGCGTGGGGCGATGGTTAGTTGCGAGCAGAGCCTACCAGCCACACCCAAACACCACTCTGCCATCGGGTTGACTTTAAGATATACACACCGGGCCGTGACTAGTTGGGGTTGTCTCCCTGAGAAGCACACGGAAGCAACAGTGATGCCTTTGTAGTACCATTGTAGGCATGAGAGAATGATAACACTATTTCGAGCTCAATGAATAGTTGGTCAAGCAAGATTGAAGCCCTAGGTGACCAAGATTGCAAGCCTAAACGGGTCTAAGCCACCATGTCTGCAATGAACTATCTTAAGAACCTTGATGTCTAGGCATGGCATGAGTACTAAGCCCAGAAGCTGACATGCAGCGTGCTCGAAGCGAGCACGTGCTAGGCATGTCATGGCGCTGGTCCCGGGCAGTGTAGGCGAGGCGCTGGGAGAGGAGCGAGTGCCTAAACGAGCCCCACTAAGCCAAAGGAACCTTGCCTAGGCAAGGCACTGCGAGGAACCTTGCCTAGGCGGGCACTAAATGGGGACACGCTGGGCATGGCGCAGCACCATGCCTGGGCATGCCGTGGGTGGGGCTTCGTGCCCTGGGCATGCACTAGGACAGGCACCGGTGCCTAGCCAAGGCACTAAGCGGAAGCACCATGGCTAGAGCCGAGAGGCATGCTTGCAGTAATGGGAGGAACGCCAGTGCATAGGCAGGAGACGAGGGCAGCGTCGCGTCTTGGGCGGCGAGTCGACAAAGGCGCATGGGAGAGCTAACAGCGGGATCATTGTCTAGCTATGCAGGGCAATGGATGTCGAGGACTTGGGGTGGCATATGAGCACGCCCATGCCACAAGTGGCATGGGTGTGTGCCGAGGGCGACCACCTTGAGGAGCAAGCGTGCACAGGCCATGGCACCATGCCTAAAGCGAGGCACTAAGCGAGGGCACCATGCTGCAGACATGCACTGGGCCGAGGGCATCGCGCCTAGGCATGCACTGGAGTGAAGGCACCATGGCTAGGCATGCACTAAGCGGAGCACCGCCGTGCCTGGGCGAAGGCCCAGTGCCTAGGCATGAACTAGACCGAAAAACGCGAAGTGACTAGGCGTGCACTGGCGAGGCACCTGTCGGGAGCATGCACTGGGCGAGGCACCTGTCGAGGAGCAATGCACTGGTAGGGCACCTGTCGAGACATGCACTAGGCCCAGGGGCACCGTGCCAGACGAGCGCAGGCGGGGGCGCCGTCGGGGGCATGCACTGGGCAGGGCGGCATTGCACTGACGGGCCGCGGGTGCTGGGCGAGGCCCGTGCTGGGTGGGCTGGAGCCAAGAGCAGGTGACTGGGCCGTTGCACTGGGCCGGGCGCCTGTCTAGGCGTGCGCTGGGCGGGGCGCACGTCGGGGGGCGTGCTGGGCTGACCTGCGTAGGGGGCGTGCACTGGGCGGGCCTTACGTCGAGCATCTTGTTGGGCGGGGCACCATGCCCCGGGAACAGGGCACTGGTAGGGGCACCTGTGCAGGCATGCACTAGGCCGAGGCACCGTCGAGGATGCACTAGGCCGGGGCGCCACTGTCGGGCATCTGCCCCAGGCCGAGGCACCTGTCGGGGCATGCCTTTGGCCAGGGCACCATGCGGGCAAGTATTAGTGAGGTGCCTTGTCAGGGCATGTGCACACTAAGGCGAGGCACCCATTGAGCAAGGCGAGACAATAGAGCCTTGAGTGTCTGGAGCAAGGTGCTAGTAGGGGCACCGTGCCCAAACAAGGTATGAGCCGAGGGCACCATGTCTGGAGCAAGGTACTAGAGGCGGGGCACCATGTCAGGCAAGGTGCTAGGCGAGGCACCGTGTGGAGCAGGGTACTGGTAGGGGCACCTGTCTGAGCGTGCACTGGGCGGTACCGTGTCTAGGCAAGATTGCTAGGCCGAGGCACCATCTGCCAGATTGGGTGCTGGGCGCCGTGCCTGGGAGGCGTGGCAGGCGGCGGAGCGCGTGGAGACGAGGGGCATGCCTTCGGCTCGAGCAAGCGTGGAGACAGCGTGGGAGGCAGGAGGCGTAGCACGCGTGGGGGGCGTCCGTCCATGGGCTTGGGCGGCCGCGGGCGGCTTGGCATGGCGTCTTAGACAGCAGTCGACAACAGGCTGTGGGAGGGCAAGCGACCCGGGGTCATTGTCTAGCTCTACCGGCAATCGGATGTCGAGGGCTTGTGGGTGGCATATGAGCACGCCCATGCCACGAGTGGCATGGGTGTGTGCGCTTGGGGGCAACAACGCAAGAGGCTGCGTGCCTAGGCCGGGTCTTGTGCCAAGCCATAGAGCAACCACCCCCCTTAAAGGCCCGATATAAGCCTTTTGGAAAAATGCGGAGGAGACATCGCACATGCTTGGGAGACATAATGGCAAATTTTAACCCGGAAAGCGATTTTGTCGATTTTTGCAGATTCTCTTTAATAATTATACATGGCCAGAAAAAAGAAGAAAAAAAATTTAGGCCTTGAGAAAATGTTATTTTGTTATTTACTAGAAAAATAGGGAAAATAGGGAAAAATAGGAAAATAGTAAAACTATTTTAAAGTGCATTTCACGTGGAAAATATTTGGGACCCAGAATTGATCTGATTTGAAGTGGAGGAAATATTTTATTTTTAATTTTATTTCTCTTTGAAAAAATAGAGGCGAAAAGCTTAGAGTGAAAGCAGGGGGGAAAAATAGGGAAAAATAGGAAAATAGGAAAAGAATTGATTTAAGATTTGACTACTGGAATGCAATATTTTACTATAAAATATTAATATTTGATAATATTTACAAATGAAAAGTGATAATTTTTAAATTTTTTTTCTCTCTAAAAATATAGGAATATAAGGGGAAAACATGGGAAAGGTATTGAAAAACATTTTTGTCATGAGAATGATATTTTGAACAATGAATGAGGAAGAAACAATGGAATAGAAACGAGAGCATGGTTAGGGAAGCGATTAAGGTATAGGTGCGGAAAGCCACCCGATATTGTCGGGTGCAATGGCATGGAGGGACCAAGCAAGGGTTGTGGCACCGTCAATATTACTTGAGGCACTGTAATATTACAAAATTACATTTCTTGTACGATGGAGCGGAACATTAAGTGAAAATAAGCTTACTGGTAGAAGACACCCAGTGTGTCATGGCATGACAAAACACTAGTAGGAATACATGTATAGGCATGGCATGGCACTTCAGAAGTGTGAGGCCCGGTGTGTCTGGGCATGACAAATGAGGCCAGAGACCGTATGTCTCGAGCATGGCATGGCGCTGGGCCGAGGGCCCGGTGTGTCCTGGGCATGGCATGGCGCTAGCACTGGCCAGGGACCCAGGTGTGTCTGGGCATGGCGTGCCATGGCCTTGGCCAGGGCCAGGGCCCCGTGTGTGCAGGCGTGGCGTGCCATGGCCCTCCCGAGACCGGGGGCCCGGGTGTGTCCTGGGCATGGCGTGCCACCCAGCGCACCCGGCGCCCGGGCCCCGTGGGTCCTGGGCATGGCATGCCATAGCCTTCTTGGGGCCCCCGGGGTCCCAGTGTGTCCTGGGCATGGAATGCCAGCATGTAACCCAGAGACCCCGGCGCGGAGGCCAGGTGTGCAGGCATGGCGTGCCGTAGCAGCGCTAGCCAGGGCCGGGTGTCTGGGCATGGTGCCATGGCACTGGCAGGGCCGGGTGTGTCTGGGCATGGCGTAGCGCTGGCGCTGGCAGGGGCCGGGTGTGTCTAGGCGTGGCGTGCCATGGCATTGGCCCAGGGAGCCCGTGTCTGGGCCTTGGCGTGCCATAGCCTTGGCAGGGCCCGCGTGGAGGCCAGATGTGTGCGGGCATGGCATGCCATAGCACTAGGCGCGGGGCCAGGTGTGTCTAGGCATGGCGTATGGCGCTCTTGGGGCCGGGTGTGTCTGGGCATGGCTATGCCATAGCCTTGGCAGGGCCCGGTGTGGGCATGGCGTGCCATAGCGCTGGCCAGAGACCCAGGTGTCTGGGCGTGGCATGCCATGGCACTAGCCCGGGCCGTGTGTCTGGGCGCCGGCTGCCATGGCACTGGCCAGGGCCCGGGTGTGTCTGGGCATGGCGTGCCATGTGCTTGGCAGAGACCCCGTGTGGAGCCCGGTGTGTGCGGGCATGGCATGCCATAGCACTAGGCGCGGAGGCCCGGGTGTGTCTAGGCATGTATGCCATGGCACGCCCGTGTGTCCTGGGCATGGCATGCCATGGCACTAGCCGAGGCCCGGTGTGTCTGGGCATGGCATGCCATGGCGCTGGCCAGGGCCGGGTGTGTCTGGGCAGCGGCATGCCGCCTTGGGCGCGGAGGCCCGGGTGTGTCCTAGGCATGTGCCATGGCACTGGCGTAGGGCATCGGTGTGTCCACAGGCATGGCGTGGCGCAGCACTGGGCCTAGGCCGGAGTGTGTCTAGGCATGGCATGGCGTAGTATATGTGATAGGGCCAGTGTCAAACATGGCATGGCATAGCACTAGGCCAGGAGCCCGATGTGTCTAGGCATGGCATGGCATAGCATGAGGCGAGGCCGGGTGTGTCTAGGCATGGCATGCCATAGCACTGGCCCGAGGCCAGGGCCCGGTGTGTCCTAGGCATGGAATGCCATAGCACTGGCCCGAGACCCGGGCGCGGAGGCCCCCCGTGTCTGGGCATGGCATGCCACTTAGCACTGGCCGGGGCCCCGGGTGTGTCTAGGCATGGGTGCCATAGCGCTAGCCAGACGTGTGTCTAGGCATGGCGTGCCATGCTTGGCAGGGCCGGGTGTCTAGGCATGGCATGCCATGGCGGCACTGGCCGGGCCCGTGTGTCTGGGCATGTGCCCGTAGCCCAGCCGAGGGCCTCGGCGCGGAGGCCAGGTGTGTGCAGGGCATGTGCCGCGCCTTGTTGCGGAGGCCCCCGTGTGTCTAGGCATGGCATGCCATAGCACCCCTTAGGAGCCCCGTGTGTCTAGGCATGGCATGCCATATGCTAGCCCGGGCCCAGTGTGTCCTGAGCATGGCATGCCATAGCACTGGCAGGGCCGGATGTGTCCTAGGCATGGCATGCCATATGCTGGCGCGGAGGCCCAGGTGTCCCAGGCATGGCATGCCACTTAGCGCAAACGCCAGGAGCATCGATGTCTAGGCATGGCACAGCGCCAGCACTAGGCCCTGGGCCAGGTGTGTCCTAGGCATGGCATGGCATGGCATAGCTAGGCCGGGCCGTGTGTCTGGGCATGGCGTGGCGCTAGCCAGTTGGCGGGAGCCCCGGGTGTGTCTGGGCATGGCGTACCGTATGGCAGAGCACCGTGTCTGAGCATGGAATGGCACATTCTTGGTGATAAACCTCAACCCCTAAAAAAAAGGCAATGTTTTAAACTAGGCGGTTCAATCTAGGCATGGCATGGCGTGGCGCTGGGGCGAAGTACTTAGTGCCCGAGGCATGCGCTAAGTAGAGATCAGTGTCTGGGCATGCCATGGCCTGGCCGAGGTGCCGGCGGGGTCGGCGGAGTGGCGAGGGCATGCGAGGCACTGGCGGGTGCCAGATGCTGAGCAAACGCGGGCGGGAGCGCAGTTCCTGGGAGGCGCTGGGCCGGATCACCGTGCCCTGGGCATGCCATGGCACTGGGGCCGAGATCAGGTGCTGGCGTGTCATGGCACTAGTAGAGCACCAGGTGGCAAGCGACACTGAAGTAGAACCGCAGGTGCGGCCATGACGCCTAGGCGAATCACCTTGCCTGGGCGTATGCGCGCTAGGCCCAGAGATCAGATGCCCTGGGCATGTCATGGCACTGGTGAACGTCTTAGGCAGAAGCGCACGGCGGGGCAAGTGGCAGAAATGACGCATGGTAGAACAGGTGCGGGCCATGGCGTGGTGGATCAACGCTGGGTGTCATGGCACTGGACCGGGCAGGTGCCCCGGGCCATGACACTAGGCCGAGATCACCTTGCACTGGGCATGCCATGGCACTGGGCCGAGATCACGTCTTTGCGTGGGCATGTCGCTGGCACTAGGCCGAGCACCGTCTTAGAAGCGACACATGGCCGAGGGCAACCGTGCTTTAGGCAAGCACATGGCCGAGTACCGTGCGGAGCCATGACACTAGAGCCCGAATCTTGCCCTGGGCATGTCGCGGCACTAGACCGAGGGCACGTGCGGGGCCATGACACTAGGCGAATCACCTTGCCTGGGCATGCCATGGCACTGGCCGATCAGGTGCGTGGGCGTAATGTCATGGCACTAGGCGGGGGCCAGGTGTAGGCAAGCGCATGGCCGAGCAGGTGCCAGGCAAGCACACATGGCCGAGGCAGGTGCCCGAGCCATGACACTAAGGCGAATGCTTGCCTAGGCATGTGCGCGGCACTAGACCGAGGCAGGTGCCGGGCCGCTGGCCTTGGGTGGGGCAGGTGCCGGCCATGGCCCAGGCCGAGGGCCCAGGTGCCGGGCCATGTCATGGCATAGGCCCAGGGGCAGGTGCCAAGGCATGCCTTGCGCTGGGCCGAGGCACCACTGTGCAGGCATGGCATGTCACTGGGCCATGGCGCTGTCTAGGCAAGGCATAGGCGGGGGAGACCCTTGTCCCTGGAGCGTGTCCGCGCCCAGGCCGCAAGGCCGCAGGTGCCTTGGCGTGTCATGGCACTGAGGCCCGCGGGGCACCGTGCTTAGGCAAGCACTGGGCGAGGCAGGTGTAGGCTGACACTAGGGTGGATCCGCCGTGCCTGGGCGTGTCGCGGCACTAGGCCCGGGCAGGTGCCCGGGCATGTCATGGCCTTAGTGCAGAGCAGTGCCCGGGTGTCATGGCCCAGGCCCGAGCACCGTGCCCGGGCGTAATGTGGCACTAGGCCGAGGCACCATGCCCAGGCATGTCATCGCACTAGGCCCGAATCACCGTGCCCAGGCATGTCATGGCACTAGGCCCAGGCACCGTGCCTAGGCAAGCACAAGGCGGAATCACCGTGCCTAGGCATGTCATGGCACTAGGCCCAGGCGGCGTACTGGGCGACCTGGGCCGAGATCACTTGGGTGCTAAGGCATGTCATGGCGCTAGGCCGGGGCGGTGCCTGGGCGTCATGGCGCTGGGCCGGGGGCCCAGTGCACAGACGGGCGGGCCAGGGGCCTTCGTGCTGAGGCGAGCACTTGGCGGGAGCCGCGTGCTGGCTGAAGCGGACAGGCGGGCGGGTGCCTGGGCGTGTGCTGGCGCTGGGGCGAGATCACCGAGTGCCTGGGCATGGCCTTGGGGCGGGGATCACGGGTGCCCTGGGCGTGGCGCTGGGCGAGATCACCGTGCTGGGCCGTGGCGGCTAGACCGGATCACGGAGTGCTGGGCGTAATGTCATGGCGCTGGGCCGAGATCAGGTGCCCTGGGCATGGCGCAGGCCGAGATCAGCGGTGCTCAGGCGTGGCGCTGGGCGAATCACGATGCCCTGGGCATGGCGCTGGCGAATCCGCGGGTGCCTGGGCGGGCGCAGGCGAGATCCGGTGCTGGGCGTGTGGGCCTTGGCCGAATCAGGTGCCTGGGCATGGCCTTGGAGCCCAGGATCCGCGGGTGCTGGGCGTGCCATGGCTGGGCCTGGGCCGGGGCACGGGTGATGGGCTGTGGGCCTCAGTGGAAGCCGCGTCTGGCAGGGCCTTGGCGGGGCAGGCGCCATTGGGTGTGCCTGCTGGGCGGGGGCAGTGTCAGTGGGCCTGGCTTGCATGAGGGGGAAATGACCATCATGTCGCTATCTTCAAAGATTGGGAAGGCGCATGATGTCATCTGTGAGGGAGTGGGGGGAAGGCGACCATCTCATGGCGTGAAATTGGACATGGACACCCACTTGTACTGGGGAGCATTCTTTGTGATAGAATGTATCTCAAATGGACACTAACACCAGTAGAAACACCATATTTGTAGATATTACAGCATAAATGAATCTTGATGCAGATCTATTATCTTGAATTTGAAGCCAAGACAGCTCTTGATCCTGATAACTTCTCATTTCCTTTGGCTTTTTGTTCACTCTTAGCACATCGTGATGGAGATTTGTTTCTTTTGGTGAAGGAGATGAGCCACATAGGTATCAGGCTCTCTCTTGTGGAAGGGCAGAAGAAGATTGGATGGGTTCAGGGAAGGCCGAATGCGGGCGACAGGAGTGGGATATCTGATTGGATCAGTGGCGACCAGGCCACTTTCTTTCCTATTACGCCAGCCTTCTTCAAAGTAATGGTTCTGGTGTGGTGAATAATGCCAAGGCGACCCTGGTTTGCCGAGGACGACCAAGGACCGTACCTCACAGGGCTGAGGCCCCCTGCGGTCGTATTCAGGCGGCAATGTAGCGTCGTTTAGCCGGTCGACTTAGGCGTTGGTCGTAATCCGGCGCCGCGGTAACCGGCGCCAGCACCCGACCAAAGCGCGATGACCAATTGTCGCGAATCAACGGTTCCTCATTACTAGGTTGAATACTATTGCGACTCTTGTCGCCAGTGAGGTAAAACAACACATCTCTGACGGTCTAAACCCGGCTCCGTTCCCTATTGGTGGGTGAACAATCTCCAACTTGTTAGTGCACTTCACAATGATAGGAAGAGCCGACATCGAAGGATCGAACAGCGTCGCTATAGGCGGCTTGTTGCCACAAACCCGGTTATCTGTGGTAGCTTTACGACACCTCTAGCTTCAAATTCCGAAGGTCTAAGGATCGATAGGCCACGCTTTCACGGTTCGATACGTCTTGGAAATCGAGGAATCAATGAGCTTTTACCCTTTTGTTCCACGCGAGATTTACGTTCTCGTTGAGCTCATCTTCAGGACACTGCGTTATCTTTTAACGGATGTACGCCCGACCAAACTCCCCACGTGATGTCTTAGCCCGGATCGGCGGCGCTGCCAGATCCAAAAGGAGGGGATGTTCCCAGCCTCCGATTCACGAATAAGTAAAATAACGTTAAAAGTAGTGGTATTTCACTTTGTAGTTTGTCCCTTATCCACCACCTCTCAAGTCATTCACAAAGTCGAGATTTGAAGTCGACTCAGCGGTCTTAACCCACGTGGTCTGCTTGGCTTAGTTCACTTTAGTACGTGGTTCCCCATTGGACATGAAGCAGACTGATTAGAATCTCATTAATCCATTCATCGCGTCACCTAATTAGATGGCGAGGAGCATTTGCTTCTATACAGAGAGTCATAGTTACTCCAGCCGTTTACCCGCTTGGTTGAATTTCTTCCTTTGACATTGAACCTTTGGCCAATCACGTGCGTGAGCATCGCGGGGACCATCGCAATGCTTTGTTTTAATTAAGCGATCGGATTCCCCCTTGTCAGTACCGATTCACGAGTCGTGATGGCCTTGAAGGCCAGGGGCTTCGATCCGTCCCCGGCGAAACGCAGCGGCGACCAGCTCGCCCAGCGGGAGCGGCTTCGAAGCGATCCGCAGAGCAGCCGTGGGTTGGGGCGCGGACCCCGATACCCGGCCTCGGAAACCCGATCCTTTTCCGGGAGTTCACGGATCCATTTTCTTGAGCTTCCCTTGCCTACATTTGTTCCATGTCGACCCGGAGGCTGTTCACCTTGGAGACCTGATGCGGTTATGGTCTGACCAGGAGGCGTGGGAGGCACTCGGTCTCACGGTTTTCATGGGCCGTCGGGCGCCGCCGGACACCACGCGACGTGCGGTGCTCTTCCAGTACGTTGGACCCTACCTCCAGGTGGCCAGTTTCAGGAGTGGCGGGCTGTTCGCGAAAAGATCGCTCTTCCCGAGGCCCTCGGCGGCGTCTCGGACTCCTAACGTTCTGTCGACCGCCACGTCAGTTGAGGAATGTTAACCGATTCCCTTCGATGCTCGTGCGTACCGCAGCTATCAGACGAGCTTCCCATGCACCAGGATCGACTAACCCATGTCGCGAGTGCCGTTCACATGGAACCTTTCCCCTCTTCGACCTTGAAGTTCTCATTTGAATATTTGCTACTACCACGAATCCTCGCGCGGCGTAGCGCTCACTTGGGCTCGCGCCCAGAGTTTCTGGCGACCGCCGCTCCTCATCGAGCTGGCCCTTACCTCGGCAATGGGTATCGTCGTGGCAGCCAGCGCCATCCATTTCAGAACTGGATTGATTAAGCGGTGAAGTTGTTACCACTCCTTAAAGCGGATTCGACTTCCATGACCACGAATCTGCTTTGTCTTAATCGACCAACACCCTTTGTGGGTTCTAGGTTAGCGGTTAGACACGTAACGCGACCGGTTCATCCGCATCGCGATTCTGCTTGCAAATGGCCCGCCCGGAGCTCACCGATTCGTGGCCGGCTCGTCGACAGCCGTGCGAATCCTACCTGTTAAAAAGTTTGAGAGCCGTTAGGCGTTGCGCCCGATGCCTCTGTCGGTGGCTACGATAGAACTCGCCGCGGGCTCCGGTATCACGAGAAACGAGGAGGAACGGCTACTAGATGGTTCGATTAGTCTTTCGCCCCTATACAAGTCGGGCGAGCGATTTACTTGTCGGTATCATTTGCGGGCCTCCGCTGCGAAGTTTCCTCACGGCCGCCCACTTCGGGCATAGTTCACCATCTTTAGTCCCAGGCGAATGCTCTCCTTTCGGGCCCTTCTCGAGAGAAGATCAAAGCCGATTCGACGGTGCACCCCTCGAGGATCCGCGATCGGCTTCCCTTCGCCATGCCACGGGTTTTTACTGGCCCGGATTGACTCGCACATGTCGGACTCCTTGGTCCGTGTTTCAAGGCGGGTCGAATGGGGCCGGCGGCGCCATGAGCGCCGCAGTGCAGCACGCCGGAGAAGCGTCTTGTTGCATTCCATATTCGAGAAGCGGCGGCGTCTCCGCAGGTATGACTCTGACCCGGGCTTGGGTCGCGTACGAGCCAGCGTCGATCGCGCCGTCGATCGGCGGACGGCGGATCGCCGTTCCATCCGACCGAGGGCGCGCGCCGCGGCCCATCCGCTTCCCTCCGACAATTTCAAGCACTCTTTGACTCTCTTTGCTTCCAAGTCCTTTTCATACTTTCCCTCGCGGTACTTGTTTCTTTATGTGGTCTCTGCCCAGTATTTAGCTGTGGGCCGAATTTACGCCGATTGGGGCTGCATTCCCAAACAACCCGACTCGTCGACAGCGCCTCGTGGTCACCAGCGAAGTCGAACACGGCGGGCTCTCACCCTCCGGCGCCCGCTACGAGGACTTGGGCGGTCGCCGTGAAGGGCGCTTCTCCAGGCCTGGTCGGACGGCGGGACCGCGGGTTCTCAAAGTACAGGCTTTTCCGGTTCGCTTCGCCCGTTACTAAGGAATCCTTGTAAGTTTCTTTTCCTCCGGCTTGATATGCTTAAACTTCGGTAGGTGTTCCTTTGACACAGTCATTGTCGAGGTTCTCGGGCCTTCGTGGTGCCGGTCGCGGCGCCAGCGCCCGACATGGAGATTCTCTCTTCCTCCTGCGGGCGAGGAAGATCAGGGGTTCGTTTCAAACCACCGCTTGTCGGCGTGCATCGCCCGCGGGACGAATTTTTAACCAACCACGAGGCCGCGATGTTCCATGGGAGGCCAATGTCATGACTCAGGCCTTACTCGGTGGAAGGGTGGAGGGGCGACGTGTCGCGTGGCCTTGACGGTAGTGCCCTGCTGTGGCGTCGGGCGCAACTTGCGTTCAAAGACTTCGATGATTCACGGGATTACACCAATTCACACCAAGTATCGCATTTTGCTACGTTCTTCGCCGATCGAAACCCCCTAGATATCCGTTGCGAGTCGTTTTGTAGGTTAAAAAGCGACCCGCGCCTTCCGTGCACCCGTAGGGCGGCGGAATGGCGTTGTTTCGTTGTATTTTCCTTGGCGTTTTGCCAGGGGTTGGGTGTTGGATCGGGAAGGTCCACGACAAGACACCCCATGCGGGCGAGGAAAGGCTCGCGAGGCCACCGATCCATCGGGCGGAGTGGAGGGCTCACGCCCGCTACGCCTCGACCAGATTGTTAAACAGCGTGTTCCGCGGTCGTTCGGTCGATAGGATTCGCCAGTGATCCTTCCAGCGAGTTCACCTACGAGCAGTACATTCCTCTAAATGATAAGGTTCGGTGGACTTCGCGGCGTCGCGGTAGCGAACGCTCCGCGTCGCGTGATCGAACCTTCAGGACCATTGATCGGTAGGAGCGACGGTGTCTGAGCGGGGGCGTAGTCAGCGCGAGCGATGACTCGCGCTTACTGAATTCCTCGTTGAAGACCAACAATTTACGTGATCTATCCCATCACGATGAAATTTCAAAGATTACGGGCACGTAGGCGAGGCTATGGAACTAGTTGAATACATCGATTAAGTAAGCGTAGCGTCTGACGGAACATCCCCAAGGGCATCCGCAGGACTGTTATTGCCTCAAACTTCCTTAGCCTAAGCGGCCATAGTCCCTCTAAGAAGCGGGCTCAACGGAGGATCCACGCCAGCATGGCTAGTTCAAATTTGAGGTCTCGTTCGTTACTTGAATTAACGGACAAATCGCTCCACCCGACTAGGCGGCCATGCACCGCGCCCATAGAATCAAGAAAGAGCTCTCGATCTTGTCAATCCTTACTATGCGGACTGGTAAGTTTCCCCGTGTTGAGTCAAATTAAGCCGCGGGCTCCTCTGATGTGCCTTCCGTCAATTCCTTTAGAAGTTTCAGCCTTGCGACCGTACTCCCGAGACAAAACTTTGATTTCTCGCCAAGGTGCCGGTAGTCTAAAGCAACATCGGCGATCACTGGTGGCATCGTTTATAGTTGAGACCCAGGGCGATTATCGATGGAGTCTTGAGCCCCAACTTTCGTTCTTGATTAATGAAACATCCTTAGCGAATGCTTTCGCGAGTTGTTCGTCTTTCATAAATCCGAATTTCCTACGACTATGAAATAAGTGCCCCAGTCCTGGTAATCATTACTCCGATCCAGAAGGCCAACACAATAGGACCGAAATCCTATGATGTTATCCCATGTAATGTATCCATAAGCGTAAGGCTTGCTTTGAAACCTCTAATTTCTTAGTGCTTGGCCGCGGAGATTTGACCGACGATTAAGACGAGGCGCATCGCCGTAGAAGGACAAGAGGACGGTGCACACCGTGAGCGGACGACCGACCCATCCCAAAGTCCAGCTCTGAGCTTTTAGCACGCTTAACCCAAATATCGCTGTGGGTACGGAATTACGCGTTGCGGCACGAGACTTGCCCTCGATGGATCCTCGTTAAGGGATTTAGATTGTACTCATTCAATTACCGGACTCAAGAGCCCGGTGTTGTTATTGTCACTACCTCCCGTGTCGAGTTAGGTGAATTTCTTGCGCTGTTGCCTTCCTTGGATGTGGTAGCGTTTCTCAGGCTCCTCTGGGAATCGAACCACTATTCTCGGAAAATTAAGCACGTCGATACCATGGTAGGTGTCTGCGCCTTTCTTTTGCTCGTGTCGCCTAGGAACCCGCTAGGCTAAACCTTCTCGATGCCTCACTATTCTCTCAAACACAAGGGCTTACAGGCCTCTCCCATTTCGTATTTTATTAGCTACTAAAATACAAGACAATTTCGCATAGGCTCCTTTCGGGGCTCAATGCTTTAATGGATCAACTCGAGGAACATAATGAATTAACCAAGTGAGCACGCAGGCCCTTTATATACTAGGATGTAAGGGCAATCCTAGTACAATATTGACTAAGGAGTCCCTGCTCACAACTCTAGTCTTCAAATCAATGACCCGACCCGCGATCGCTTTGCAGCGTTGGGAATCACGATTGAATGAAACTCACATTACCTGACCACACGATTCCCACCACGGTAGGAGTCCTCCCCGCCTAAGTGCATCTACTTCGAGTCTTCACTTTGAGAGACCTTCCCGCTTTAGAGTCCGGTAGCTTGAGTCTTTTTCACTTTAGGATGAGGAGTCCTTCATTGAGTCTACGCCTAGGAGTCCTTGCGCATAAAGACTCCTTAGGGTTTGGCAGGAATCCTTGTTGCACTCGGATTAGGATGCTTGCCGCGAACTCTGCCCATAAATAGTGACATTACGCCCCATGAAGTTCCGTTTGCCTCGAGTACGCCGGGGCCCGCCCAGCGTGAGTCTTGTGGCGACCCGCTGTCGCGTCGATCAGTGCTTGCCTTCGGCTCATGTAATGCGTGCTTGGCTCCAGCTTTGTGCCTCCGGACACATGTTTTCCCGACTTTGCTCGTTTTCCCTTGGCGGGCCATGGGGCGAGGCGGCGCCACCATCTGCCGCGGGACTCGTATTTATCTAGTCAGGGCTAGCAATTCCCTCCCCACTAGAGTATTCAACGTCTCGTTGACTTCAACGCATACTCGAGGATCTGGTCTTCTTGCCCACGATGGCACCGGCTTTTCAGCTTGCCTCGGCGGCTGTGGCGTCCCCTTCCAATGAATCAAGTACTCGGTCCTTGTTCTTCAGGTTCCCGTCTTCCTATCTGCGGGGATGCTTGCAATCTTTCTTGAACCGACTCCTAACCATGGGCGGGTTCCGCTTTGCTTGCCTCTGTCGGGATTAGGATCACTGTGATAAGGCTTCAGGAAGCTTACATGGAATGTCGGGAAGCTTACATGGAATGTCGGGTGAAGCTTCAACCTCTGCAGTAACCGGTTTGTAGGCCCACGTTCCTATCGCTTCACAATTTCAGGTCCATAATCGTATTTGGAATCAAACCTCTGAAATTGTATTCTGATCTTTCCAGATCGAGGAGTTAACTTCACTTGAACCATCTCCCTTTTCAGAATTCTGAGGTCTCCACGCCTGCGTCGCGTACTTCTTCATCGTCTGCCTTCTCTAAATTTGTCTCTTTAGCTTCATCAAGCAAAACTTGCGAGACTACGCAAACTATGCGCGGTGGCTCACACTACGATCGGGTTGCTCACTGCCTTGATCACGATCGAGCGTCACGTGCATTTTGAAACTCAGGTGCTACCTCAAAGGGGCTCATGCACATTAGGTGAACCCATTTATGATTGTAGGACAAGCTGAATTTGTCTAAGTTCCAACGAATTTTGAGAGAAATTTGTCGAAGTGAAGCATAAAATACTCTTCAGGCATCCTGATTCACTCTGTCGACCATCGATCGAGGTGATTCAGCGATCGAGAACACGTCTGTGCCCCACATCTTGAGCAGCTCAACCCAAAACACCCTTTTATGCCGCGTATCTCGATCGCTTACTATGTCTTCGGGCATCCGAAATGTTTCACAACATTCTTTGAAGAAGATCTGTTTGCCTCTTCGGTTGGACACTCACTCGAGTACAGGATGAGGCGGGCGTGCTTGGAAAACGTCTACCACCACCAAAACTGATCCAGCCTCTACTTGCCGAGCCCGCGATAGTCCATCGATGAACCTTGCCATGGCTTCTCGGAATGGACGGGGCTGTAACAATCCCTTCCTTCTTCCCTTTCGGTCTTGTCAGCTTGACAAACATGGCATGTCTTGACATATGCTTGCCACGTCTTCCGCCGTCTTAGGCCCGATGAAAAGACCGTGCCGAAGCCAATATAAAGTTCTTTTTCCTCTCTGGGTGACCGACCCATCTCGTGTCATGTGTTTCCTTCAAGCCCGACTCTTGTCTCGGCTTGCTCGAGCCCTGTAAACTTCCCTCCCCTCTGTCTGATGACTCATTCTCGAACGATGTCGCCTCGTGGTGCCATCTCTCCACTCCTACCCGACTTTTGTCATTGAGTCTTGTCGACTTCAAGTCTAACTTCATTGTTTGAAATCACATGTCTGGCCAGGCTCAACGATCCATAACCACTTCCTTCTCAAGCATCCGCCACTTGGTTGGTAATCGACGACATTGCACCACATGAAATCAAAAGTCGACGAGAACTCTTCTGTCGAGCTTGCTTGGCGTTAGCTTCTTAAAGTTGTAAAGAGAAGGTGTTGCTTGGCACATTAATACGATCACTACTCTGGCAGAGGTCCCCATCAAGTAGTGCTTCCAAGTCTCGAGGCAATGGATGACCGCGATCGTCTCTTTTCTCATATTGTTGCAATACCTTTATCCATGCATTCAACTTAGGCTCTCAAAGGCCTCTTGGTGCCCCTCTTGCACCGGCCTCACCTAGAGGCCTGTCAGATAGCATCCCGTGTGCGCTAGCGGCAACTCCATGGCCGGAGTCTCAATGCGGCTACGGTGATCGCATCTTGAGCCACAGGCGACGCACTCTGCATCCATTCCTTCCTCTCTTTTTCAAAGATCAGTGAGTGGCTATCTTGGAATAGCCCGTTATAAAATCTCTGTAGTAGTTTGCTAAGCCAGAACGATCGCGGATCTGTCACCTTGGTCGAAATTTTGGCCAATCTCGAATTCTTTGCCACCTTCGCAGTCGTCACTTATCTCGGACTTGAAATCGGATGGCAGGAAACTTGATCTCAGTGCAGAGCAAACTCCACACTTCTCTTTCTTGACCTTCTTTGGTTACCCTTTCGGTCACATCCAAGCACCATCTCGAGTGTCACCACGTGATCTTGTAAATTAATTGTGGAATCACTATGTCGTCAAATTATACCACCCTGTGAATGAATCAGGAAATTCGAATAGGACATCATTCATGAGGTTACAAAATATGGCGGGAGCATTAGTCAAACCAAAGGCATAACTAAGAGTCGGAAACTTCCATGCAGTTACACATGAGTCTTTGCCTCGTCCCCTTCAGCCACGCGCACTTGCCAATATCCGTCATAGAGTCTAGCTTGGTGAAGTACTCGGCCTTGCTCAATCGATCGACGGCTCCATGACGAGTGCTTCGGATGCCTTATTTCTTGGTCGTGACTTTAATCGGTGCGGTAATCCACACACATCGAGGCGTCCATCTTGCTTCTTACGAAGCTTGACAGGTGCTCATCGCGTGCTGGAGAATTTGGACGGAGACCGCATCGGTAACTGGAAATGTATTTGCTTCCATGACTCTCACCGGCTCTGGTGGACTCATCCATTAAGACGGCGGGAGGTCTCGACCACCGGCGAGCTCCTATCGATGATCAGTCACACGCCTTCTCGGTGTGACTTCTTAGAGCAACTCTGGAGGCATAACATCGATAAATCTCTCGATATGGGGCTATGGCATACGGCACCTCGACTTGTATCGGCGGTCACCGATCATTGCGCGACATATGTGTCTGCTCACCCTTCCTAAGGCCTTTCGAGTTGCGGGCAGACAAGGTCTTCTCCCTGAGGTCTCTTGGCGACTGGCGTCTAGCCTGAAAGCATGTTACTTCTCATCCATGATCAACGAGTCCATTCAAGTGCGCCCAGCCAAAGGCTACCTTGGCTCTTTACCGGAAGAAATCGTTGCCCTAATAGCAAATCAAAATCATCCAAAGATTACTAAAAGTCTATCATTACCTTTCAATCCCCATACAGTGCCGTATTCTTTGCCATACCATAAGTCTCTTGTGCTTCATTCTGACTTTAGACTTCTTGTCATCTTTAAATTTAACGAACCAAAGTGCATTCCTTCCCTTGTTGATACAAATTGTGGGTTAGCCTTGTCTGTCTCCCCTGATTTTCGCCCTCGGTCGGCAACTCAACATATCTCGATCCTCTGTGATCGCCTCGTACTTTCGCATTCAACAGAGCTGAAGAGGGGCTCTTGTAGGGAGCCTCTGCTCAGCCCATCTTCCCCTTCTTAATTTCTGAGTGCATTGAGCTTCTCCTTCTTTAGGCAGTTCCTCGCTCGATGTGGCCCATCGCGGTCTAAAGCATCCGACGGCACAGTAGTTTGACGAGAAGTCGCCCTCTCCCCACTTTGCTTCAAGTATCTGCGGCTTCTTCCAACCCATGCCTCCACTCTTGGAGGTCTTTGCTTCTGACTTCAGGTTCGACTCTTTGTTCTGGCCTTTCCCCTTTTGGGTGGGAGTAAGAGAAGGAGTCCTCTGTAGTCGGATAGAGCGGGTCCATTTGCTTGCGCCATGGCGAGAGCAAATCTTGGACACCTTGCCTCCTCGATTCGGTTGGGCCCATCCTGCAATCGGACAAAGTTGGGCGACATCGACTTGGTTTATCTCCTTGATGTCAGGATCAACGAGCTAAACTCCTTCACATAATCTCGTGCGAGCCCGTGCAGCCGGTTCTTGAGATTCCTCGCCATCCATGTTTGTGTTCGTGGGTAGGCGATCTTCGGTTCGCTTTCAAGATCTCGACTCGATCTTTGGTCGGCCGGCGAGTGATGGCTCGTTGGTCGCCACGAAGCTTTTGCATCCTTTTTGTCAAATACATAGTGGTTATCGTTACTGTTCGCCGTTGTCGAGCAGCGATGAAATATTGCTCCATGTCGGAGGAAATTCTCAAGTCTTTAGCTGCGGCGCTCACGAAGTCTTGGGCTCGGTGCTCGCACCTTGGCGGGGCGGATCTGCGGCGGATGGCGTACCTGCACCGCTGCTCGCCGGCGTACGATCTCCCCCTCTAGAGATCTGATCCGGCTCCCTCCCGAACTCCTCGGTGCTTTGCATTCGGTCATGGAATGTCCCCATCCGTTCCTCTACGGCTCTGTCTCGGGTCTCCATCAATTCATGCTGTGAGTCAAGTCGCAGGACGGCATCAGCGATCTGAGTCGAAAGGGTGGAATTCGCCTCGATTCTTTGTGCCTATCTCGCGTCAAGCTTTGGACACTGAGTTTTCTCGGCCTCTATCTTGCTACTTGCTCACGCGTCCATCCAACCCGTCATCCTGCGTTGGCCATCCGTAGCTCACGATACCAAGCGCTCACCGCGCCTTTCTTTTGCTCGTGTGCGGCGCCTAGGGTGTGCGTTGTTAACCTACGATGCCTCACTATTCTCTCGACACAAGAACTACGGGGCACTCTCCCCAACTTCCGTATTTATTAGCTACTAAAATACAAGACAATTCGCATAGGCTCCACACCTCGGGGCTCAATGCTTTTAATGGATCGACTCAGTATAATGAATTAACAGTAAACCACTTGAGGCCCTTTATATAGGATGCTCGAGGCTGATCCTAGTCTGATAATGACTAAGAGTCCTCTCTAACTCTAGTCTTCAAATCAGGCAAACTGACACAATCCCTTCCGCATTAGGAGTCTGATTATGAATGAAACTCGTACCGCGACCACCGGTCCCACCACGGTGGGTCATACACTTTAGGAGTACGTCTGCGCCTAGGAGTCTTCCGCTGAAGACCTTCCACGCCCTAGGAGTCCGGCCCGACAGGAGTCTTTCAGCCTAGGATGAGAGTCCTTCCGGCAGGAGTCCCACGCCTGGGGTCCTTGCGCATAAGACTCCTTGAAGTTTGTGCAAGGTCCTTGTTGCACTCGGATTAGGATGCTTGCCGTGAGGCTCTCTGCCCATAAATAGGCGGCATTCGCCCACGAGATTCGGGTTTTGCCTCAAGTGCCTGCGGGCCCCTCTAGCCCAGTAGTCTGTGATGACCAACGTGCGCGTCGATCGAATTACTTGCTTGCCTTCCCCCTCATGTGCGTGCCAGCTCACGCTTTGTGCCTCCGGACACATGTTGCGTTTTTTTCGACTTTGCCTTGCTACCGTTTTCCTTAGCGGGCCATGGGGCCAAAGCGACCCTCATGCGCCGCGGGACTCGTGTTATCTAGTCGAGGGCTAACGGTAGGCCGCTATCCCTGCCTCCCGAAAGTTGATGAGGCGGTCTTGGATGATCGTCGCGGCGCGATGGCGTCGCGATCCGTCAGTTATCATGAATCGCCGAACAGCGGGCATAGCGGCGTCGACCTTTATCTAATAAATGCATCCCTTCGAAGTACGGGGTTTGTTGCGCGTATTGGCTCTAGAATTACTACGGTTATCGAGTAGCAAGTACCATCAAACAAACTATAAGCGATTTAATGAGCCATTCGCGATTTCCTGATCTGAATTAGTTCATACTTACATGCATGGCTTAATCTTTGAACAACGCGCCATGACTCTTTGTGGGATCCAACGAGGTAGCATTCTTGTGCGTCGAACCGCGTCGCTGAACCACAATGGGTGTCGGAGGGCAAAAAGCGGAGCCGTCGTCGTACATACGCGTCTAGCGATGAGCGGCTAAGCTCGAGCGATAGTGTGATCATTAGATCCCATGCGAGTGTTAGGTCCGCATCCAGAAACCTGAGCCATCATCATGGCCCATTGTGAAACCCCTCGCGGTCACCGCGGCGTGGGGTATGGGCGATGATGGCTGCAAGGTCCACCTGCCCCATGAGCGAGCTAGATGGAAGGCAACATTCGAGAAAATTCCATCGATTGGGAAGGCAACACGGGGAACCATTATTCGATGCCCAAAGGCTTGATTCCAAAGCGCTTTGTAGCTAGAATGAGGAGGGACGTGGGGCAATAGTTGATTCAGAGCAGGAGCCTACCAGCCCATTACCCAAACACCACTCACACGCATATCGGGTTGAGCAGATGCACCACACACGACGTGACTAGTTAGGGGAGTTGTCTCTAAGAAGCACCACGGAAGCAACAAGTGATGCCAGCACAGCCCAGTACCATTGTAGGCATGAGAAGAATGATAACCTTGTTCCAAGCAGCGAATAGTTTGGTCGAGCAACAGGAAGACAAGCCTAGGCAGCAAGATTGCAAGCCTAAGCGGGTCCTAAGCCACCATGTCTAGGCAATGAACTATCTTAGAGGGACGCGGAATTAATGCAGGCATGGCGTAGTACTGGGCCGAGGGCAACGTGTCCTGAGCGTGCACTTTCGTAGGAGCAGGTGCCCCTAGGCATGTCATGGCACTAGTCCCGGGCAGGTGCTTAGGCGGGCACTGGGAGGAGGAACCGTGCCTAGGCAGGCGCTAAGCCCGAGGAACCTTGCCTGGGCGGGCGCTAGACGGGACCTTGCCTCGGCGAGGCACTGGCGGGAACCACGCCTGGGCATGACCAGCACCATGCCCTGGCATTACCACTGTAGGGCTTCATGCTGGGCATGCACTAGGACAAAGACGCACCGTGCCTGGCCAGGGCACTAAGCGGAGAGCACCATGGGCGAGGAGCGGAGGGCGTAACGCAATGTGGAGACATCCCAGTCACATAGGCTTGGGAGTGAGGAGCAGCGACTGTCGGCGTCTTGAGCAACGGTCGACAAAGGCGCATGGGAGAATAACGCGGGATCGTTGTCTAGCGTACGGGCAATCGGATGTCGAGGACTTGAGGGGTGGCATGAGGCACGCCCATGCAGTGGCATGGGTGTGTGTGGCCGAGGCGACACACCTGACGACGTGCCTGAGCCGGTAGCACCATGCCTAAACAGGCACTAAGTAGGGCACCAATGCTGAACATGCTAAGTAGGGCATCGCCTAGGCATGCACTAGGTGAAAGCGCCATGGCTAGGCATCTCACGCTAAGCGGAGAACCTTATGGGTGCTGGCAGAAAGGCCAGATGCTAGGCATGAGGCCCAGGCTAACCAGTGACTGGGCCGTGCGTGGGCCGAGGCGCCTATCTGGGCATGCACTGGCGGGGCACCTTTGTCGGGGCATGCACTGGGCCGGGGCACCTGGCCGGGGGGCTGTGCGTGGCCGGGGCACCTGCTGTCGGGGCATCTTGTGGCCAGGGCACCGTGCCCGAATGAGGCCTTGGGCCGAGGCACCACTGTGTCGAGGCATCGTTAGGCCCGAGGCATGCACTAGCGGAGGCACCGCCGTGCCTGAGGCGAAGGCCCGTGCCTAGGCATGAACTAGGCTAAACCAAAGCAGAGTGACTGGGCGTGCACTGGGCGGGCGCCTATCTAGGCATGCACTGGGCCGGGACGCCTGTCGGGGCGTGCGGCAGGGCCAGGGGCGCCTGTCGGGCATCTGCCTTGGGCCGGGGCGCTGTCGAGGGCATGCACTGGGGCGGGGCACCATGCGAGGGCAAGACCTTTGAGGCAGGGGCACCACTGTCCTAGGCATGCACTGGGCCGAGGGCACCACTGTCGGATCACGCTGGGTAGGGACGCCATGTCGGAGCATCTGTGGGCGAGCACCATGTCGGGGGCATCTGGTAGTAGAGCACCGTACCCGGGCAAGACTAGACCGAGGCAACTTGTCGGGGCATGCACATGGTAGGGCACCATGCCCGGGCAAGTAGGATTAGTAGAGGAGCACCGTGTCTAGACCCAGTGCTAAGTGGGGCACCATTTGACGGGTGCTGGTGGGGGCACCATGTCTAGACAGGTGCTAGGTGGGGCGCCATGTCTGCAGGCAAGTGCTAGACGAGGCACCATGTGCAGGCGGGTGCTAGGCAGGGCACCTGTCTGGGCGTGCACTAGAGTAGAGGAGCACCGTGTCTGGAGCAAGGTACTAGGCCAGGTACCGTGCCCGGGCAAGGTACTAGGCAGGTGCCTGGGAGGGCGTGTCTGCCCAGGCGAGACAGGCGTGGGGAGACGGGGGGCGTGCCTTCGGCTCGAGCAACGTGGGGCGACGTGGGGGACGAGGGGCGTAGCGCAGCGTGGAGGCGTCGGGTCTGTAAGGCTTGAGCAGCCATGGGCAATGACATGGCATCTTGGGCTTGCGGTCGACAACAGCTGCGTGGGAGGGGAGCCAACAGCGGGGTCATTGTCTGAAAGCTCTGCCGGTGATCGGATGTCGAGGGCTTGTGTGGGTGGCATATGAGCCACGCCCATGCCACGAGTGGCATGGGTGTGTGCCTGTGAGGGGCGGCCTGTGAATTTGCGTGCCTAGGCAGAGTCTTGCCAAGCCCATAGGGCAACCACCCCCATAAGGAAGCGATATAAGCCTTTTGGAAAAATCACGGAGGACATCTTACATGCTTGAGGAGACCATAATGGCAAATTTTAACCGAGCGATTTTAGTCCCGTTTTTTGTGATTCTCTTTATAATAATTATACATGGCCAAGAGAAAAAAAGAAGAAAAAATTTGGGCCTTGAGAAAATATTTATTTTTATTTATTTACTAGAAAAATAGGGGAAAATAGAGGGGAAAAGAATAGGAGAAAATAGTAAAACTATTTAAAATTCATTTCACGTGGGAAAAATATTTGGGACCCCGGGGTGATCGATTTGAAGTGGAGGAAATGTTGTGCAATTTGTTACTGAAAAAATAGAGCGAAAAATAGGTGAAACTTGGGGAAAAATAGGGGGAAAAATAGGGAAAATAGGGAAAAGAATTGATTTAGATTTGACTCTTTGGAATGCAATATTTTACTATAAAATATTAATATTTGATAATAATATTTAAATGAAAAAGTGATAATTTTAAATTTTTCTCTCTAAAAATATAGGAATATGAGGAAAACATAGGAAAGGTATTTAGTTATTTTTTGTCATGAGGAATGATATTTTGAACAATGAATGAGGAAGAAACAATGGAATAGAAGCGAGCATGGATTAGGGAGGCGATTAAGGTATAGGTGCGACGCAATATTAGTCGGGTGCAATGGCATGGGGACAACAGAGATTTGTGGCACCATCGATATTCTTGAAACTATCAATATTACAAATTACATTTTCTTGGCACGATGGAGACGAGTTCTGTAGTAGGCGTGGCAAAGCACTAGACGAGACACTTGAGTGTGTCATGGCATGACAAAGCTTATAGGCCAAGGCCACAATGTATGGGCATGGCATGGCACTGGGCGCCGGGGGCCGGTGTGTCTGGGCGTGACAAGGCGCTAGGCCAGGGCCATATCTAGGCATGGCATGGCACTGGGCCGGGCCAGGTGTCCCAGGCATGGCGCCATAGCACTGGCCAGGGCCAGGGCCCGGTGTGTCCTGGGCATGGCGTGCCTTGGCACTACCCCGGGCCAGGGCCGGGTGTGTCTGGGCATGGCGTGCCGGCTAGCCTTGCCTGGGGCGCGCCAGAGCCCCGGGTGGGCAGGCATGACGTGCCCTTAGCACTGGCAGGGCCAGGGCCCCACGTCGTAATCTAGGCGTAGATGCCGTGGCACTTCTTAGGGCCCAGGGCGCGGGCCAGGTGTCCCCAGGCACTGGCATGCCATAGCACTGGCAGGGCCCAGTGTCCCTGGGCATGGCGTGCCATAGCACTAGCCCGAGGGCCAGATGTGTCTAGCATGGCATGCCGTAGCGGTAACCCAGAGCCCCTGTGTGTCTAGGCATGGCATGCCATAGCACTAGCCCGGAGCCCCGTGTCCTAGGCATGGCATGCCATAGCACTAGCCAGGGACCCGGCGCGGAGGCCAGGTGTGTCTGGGCATGGCAATGCCATAGCACTAGCGCGGAGGCCCGTGTCTAGGCATGGCATGCCATAGCGCCAGGTGTGTCTAGGCATGGCATGCCGTAGCGCTAGCCGAGGCCCAGTGTGTGCAGGCATGGCATGCCTTAGCCTGCCAGGGCCCCAGTGTGTCTAGGCATGGCATGCCATAGCACTAACCCGAGGCCCGATGTCTAGGCATGGCATGCCGTGCTTAGCCAGACTGTGTGTCCTAGGCATGGCATGCCATAGCCTGCCCAGGAGCCCCGTGTGTCCTAGGCATGGCATGCCATGCTTGCTGGCAGGAGCCCGGCGTGGAGGCCGTGTGCGGGCATGGCATGCCATAGCACTAGAGCGCGGGAGCCCCGTGTCTAGGCATGGCATGCCATAGCCTTTCCAGTGTGTCTAGGCATGGCATGCCATAGCAGCCCAGCGGGCCCGGGTGTGTCTCTGGGCGCGAAGTGCCATGGCACTGGCCAGGGCCCGGTGTGTCTGGGCGCTGTCATTGCCATGGCACTGCGGCGCGGAGGGCCCCGGAGTGTGTCCTGGGCATGGCGTGCCATAGCACTGGGCGCCCGGGCATGTGTGTCTGGGCATGGCATGGCATAGCACTGGGCCCCCAGGCCCGGGTGTGTCACAGGCATGGCATGGCATGGCATGCCTTGGGTAGGAGCCCGGTGTGTCTGGGCATGGCATGGCGCGGCGCAGGCCGGGCCCGTGTCCTGGGCATGGCATGGCGCCCAGCGCTGGGCCGGGGCCCGGGTGTGTCTAGGCATGGCATGCCATAGCGGTAGCCCGAGGCCCAGGGCCCGGGTGTCTGGGCATGGAATCTGTGCGGTGCAGGGCCACCGGGGCGCGGAGGCCAGGTGTGTCCTAGGCATGGCATGCCATGGCACTGGCCAGACCCCCGGGTGTGTCTAGGCATGGCGTGCCCTTAGCACTGCCGAGGCCAGTGTCTGGGCATGGCGGCGCCATAGCCCAGCCAGGCCCGTGTGTCTAGGCATGGCGTGCCATGGCAGGGCCAGTGTAATGCAGGCATGGCGTGCCATAGCGCAGCCGAGGGGCCCGGCGGGGCCAGGTGTCTGGGCATGGCATGCCATGGCGCTAGGCGCGGAGGCCGTGTGTCTAGGCATGGCATGCCGTAAGCGGTAGCCAGGGCCCCGTTATTGTCCCAGGCATGGCATGCCATAGCCCATTAACCCAGAGGCCTAGGTGTGTCTAGGCATGGCGTACTGTCTTCTTGGGCCCCCAGTGTGTCCTAGGCATGCATGCCATGGCACTGGCGACGGGCCCGGGTGTGTCCTGGAGCATGGCATGCCATGGCGCGCTGAAAGCGGCCAGGGCATCGTGTGTCTGGGCATGGCATGGCATGGCACTGGGCTAGGCCACGATGTCTAGGCATGGCGTGGCGTAGCATAGCACTATTTAGGAGCCCTGATGTGTCTAGGCATGGCATGGCATAGCACTAGGCGAGGCCCGTGTGTGGGCATGGCATGCCATAGCACTAGACCGAGGGCACCGTGTGTCTAGGCATGGAATGGCATTCATGATAGAAATAAACCTCGACCACTAAAAAAGAGCAATGTTTTTTAAACTAGGCGAGAGTTTAATCTGGGCATGGCATGGCATGGCACTGGGCAGGGCAGAGTGCCCTGAGGCATGCCTTAAGGCGGATCACCGTGTCTGGGCATGCCATGGCTGAGGCCGAGGGCACCGCGCCCGAATCGCCGTGTCGAGGGCGTATAGGCGCTGGCGAGTGCCAGGTGCTAGGCGACCTTGGTAGGAGCCGGTTCCTGGGGGGCATGCACTGGGCCGAGATCAGGTGCCCTGGGCATGCCATGGCACTAAGGCGAATCACCGTGCCTAGGCATGTCATGGCACTAGGCCGAGGCACCAACGTGCTTAGGCAAGCACTTTGGCCGGGCACCCGTTGCCCGAGCCGTGACACTGGCCAGAGATCACCTTGCTGGGCATGCCGTAGCGCTAGGCGAGATCAGGTGCCTAGGCATGTCGCGGCGCTGGCCCGGGACCGCGTGGCAGAGCGAGCGGCGACACGTGCCCGAGCCATGACACTGGGCCGGATGCTTGCCTGGGCGTGTCGTGGCGGCGGACTGAGGGCAGGTGCCCGGGCCGTGACCTTGGGCCGAATCCTTGGCGCCAAGGCGTGCCATGGCCTTAAGCGGAGATCAGGTGCGTGGGCATGTGTCATGGCACTAGGGGCGAGGGCAGTGTAGGCAAGCACATGGCCGAGGAGCACGTGTAGGCAAGCGCATGGCCGGCACCGTGCCCGGGCCGTGACCTTTGGGCGAATGCTTGCTGGGCATGTCATGGCGTGGGCCGGGCCGTGCGGGCCGTAGCCTTGGGTGAGGCAGTGCGGGCCGTGGCACTGGTAGGGGCAGGTGCCAGGCCATGTCGCGGCACTGGGCGAGGCAGGTGCAGGCATGCCTTGCACTAGTAGGGGCACCTGGCCAGGCATGGCATGTCAGGCCGTGGCACCTGTCTGACGGGCATATGGCGGGAGACCCTTGTCTAGGCATGTCAGCACTAGGCCGCAAGGCCACCGTGCCTTGGCATGTCATGGCACTAGGCCCGGGCGCGATGCCCAGGCAAAAGCACTGGCGAGGCAGGTGCTTAGGCAAGCACCAAAATTTACGAATCCGCCGTGCCTAGGCATGTCGCGGCACTAGGCCCGAGGGCAGGTGCCCGAGGCATGTCATGGCGAAGTAGAACCGCCGTGCGGGCATGTCATGGCACTGAGCCCGAGCAGGTGCCCGGGCATGTCATGGCACTGGCGGGCGCCATGCCCGGGCGTAATCATCGCACTGGGCGAGATCACGTGCCCGGGCATGTCATGGCACTGGGCCCGAACTACTTAGTGCCTAGAAGCTGACCTGGCGGAATCAGGTACTGGGCATGTCGGCGGCACTGGGCCCGGGGCCCGGTACAGTGCTGGGCAAGCCGCAAAGGCGGATCAGGTGCCTGGGCATGTCGTGGCGCTGGGGCCGAAAGGGCGCGGAGTGCCTGGGCATGTCATGGCACTGGGGCGGGGCACCGTGCACTGGGCCAGGCGCCAGCCCGGGGGCCAGCGTGCCCCCAGGCAGCGGCAGGCGGGAGGCCTTTGTGTCTGAAGCACTGAGCGGCAGCACGTGCCTAGGCATGTCATGGCACTAGGCGAATCAGGTGTCTAGGCATTGCATAGGCCGGATCCCACCGTGCCTGGGCATGGCACTGGGCGGATCACACGGGTACTGGGCATGGCGCTGGGCCGAGATCACGCGTGCCTGGGCATGTCATGGCCTTAGGTAGAGATCAAGGTGCCTGGGCGGCGCTGGGCGGATCCGCGGGTGCCTGGGCGTGGCGCTCGGCCGGGAATCAGGTGCCCTGGGCATGGCACTGACCGAATCAGGTACTAGGCATGGCACTTGGCGAATCACCGTGCTGGGCATGTCATGGCCTTGGCCCGGATCAGGTGCCCCTGGGCATGGCACTAGGCCAGTCATGGGTGCCTGGGCATGCGGCACTAGGCCTAGGCCCGGGGCCGTGACTAGGCATGTCACGGCGCTAGTCCGGCCGCGTCTGAGCCGCGACCCTGGGCGGGGCGGCGTGATGGGCGTATGGCACTGGGCGGGAACTTGCTTGGAGTGTCTAAGCATGGCTGGCTTAACATGGGGGAGCGACATGTGTAATATCATGGGGGTGGGGGGGAGGCAGCATGTGATATCATGGGGGTGGGGGGGAGGCAGCATGTAATGGCATGGTCGGGCACAAGGACACCACACCATGCCTCGGAACGGTCTACCACGTGATCGAGGCAACATGTCTACGAATGGATGCAAACGCGGCCAGGAGCACCATGGCATGGCAGGTGTGCAAGCATAAGTCGTCTTGATCTGGAATTAAACGTCTTGATTTCGAGCAAGGCAATCGCGTCACACAATCGCTTCTCATTTCCTTTAGCTTTTTATTCCATACGCATGCTTTATCAGTC
>JAEQBH010009794.1:0-7500 GCA_016808115.1 Tetrastigma voinierianum
CCTCGGCCCGGGTGCTTGCCTAAGCGCGGTGCACGGGCTACAGTGCCGTGGCGTGCCTGACGAGGGTTTACGCTGGTGCGCTGCACAGGCGAGGGGTGCCATGTTTAGTGACGTGCCATGCCTACCGAGTGCCTCGACTAGTCACCGAGAACTATGCTTGTGGCCTGGTCGCGCCATTTCGATTGCCCATTACATGCTGGAGCCGCGGTGCCTCGGCCTAGTGCCATGGCACGGGCAGGTGCGCCGCCGACGCCAGTGCCATGGCACGGGCCGCGATTGCCTCGGTCTGAGTGCATGGCATGGGCCGCGATGCCTCGGCCTAGTGCCATGACATGCTACAGAGAGCATTAAGAGCCTGGTGTCGCTAGCGCACGGGCCGCGGTGCCTCGGTCTAGTGCCATGGCATGAGCCGCGGTGCCTGGGCTAGTGCCATGACATGCCTAGGCAAGCGTCGGCACACAGTGTCATCTTTGGGCACGATTGCCTCGGCGTATCACGTGCCTAGGCATGTCATGGCACTAGGCGGGGGCGGAGTGCTTAGGCAAGGTGATTCGGCCCTGTAGTGTCATGGCACGGGCACGGAATGCCTCGTGAGTCTTGCCTAAACGCAGTGGTGCCTCGGCCTAGTGCCATGACATTGCCTAGGCACGGTGATTCGACTAGTGCCATGGCATGCACTAGACGCGGTGATTCGACCTGATGCCATGGCGTACTAGACGCGGTGATTCGGCCTAGTGCCATGACATGCCTAGGCACGGTGATTCGGCCCTGAGATGCGTGCATGCCTCCTAAGGAGCGGTGCCTCGGCCAGAGTGCTTGCCTGAGCGGTGGCGCGACCTAGTGCCTTGGCATGCCACCGACACGATTCGGTAGCAGTCTTGCGACGCGCTTGTGCCATGACGTACCTAGACACGGTGATTCGGCCTGAGTGCCATGCCATGCCATGCTAGATTAAACTCGCCCTAGTTTAAAAACATTGTTTTTAGGGTTGAGTTTATTTCTATCATGAATGTGCATTCCATGCCTAGACACGTGCCTCGGTCTAGTGCTATGGCATGCCATGCTGAGCACACGAGGGCCTCGGCTGAGTGCATGCCCGTGCCATGCCTAGACACGGGGCCTCGGCCTGGTGCTCCTATGCCATGCCATGCCATGCCATGCCTAGACACCGCGGGGCCTCGCTGAGTGCTATGCCATGCCATGCCATGCCCTGGAACACAGGGCTAGGCTAGTCTGCTGTGCCATGCCGTACCCCAGACACCGCGGGGCCTCGGCTACAGTGCTATGCACGTACCGTGCCATGCGTGCCATGCCTAGACACACGGGGCCTCGGCCTAGTGCTATGCCATGCCATGCCATGCCATGCCTAGACACACGGGGCCTCGGCCTAGTGCTATGCTATGCCATGCCATGCCATGCCATGCCATGCCATGCCATGCCATGCCATGCCTAGACACACGATGCCTCGGCGCTTTAGTCTTATGGCATATGCCTGAACCTGCTTGGGGCCTCCGCGCCTAGTACTGGCATGCCATGCCTAGACACGGGGCCTCGGCGCTAAGGTCTGCTCCATGGCATGCCATGCCCTGAACACACGGGGCCTCGGGGCCTCGGAGCTGAGTGCTGGCATTCCATGCCTAGACACACGGGGCCTCGGCGCCTCTCCCCCGGGCTAGTCTTTATGGCATGCCATGCCTAGACACCACGGGGCCTGGGGCCTCGGGCTAGTGCTATAGCATTCCATGCCCCTGGACTTTCTGGGGCCTCGCGCCTCGGAGCTAGTCTTTATGGCATGCCATGCCTAGACACACGGGGCCTCGGGCGCGCGTAGTGCTATGGCATGCCATGACTAGACACACGGGGCCTCGGGGCCTCGGGCTGGGTGCATGGCGTACCGTGCCTGGGCTGCACGGGGGCCTCGGGGCCCTGCAGGGCTGGGTGCTATGGCATGCCATGCCTAGACACACGGGGCCTCGGGCTAGTGCTATGGCATGCCATGCCTAGACACACGGGGCCTCGGGCTAGTGCTATGGCATGCCATGCCTAGACACACGGGGCCTCGGGCTAGTGCTATGGCATGCCATGCCTAGACACACGGGGCCTCGGGCTAGTGCTATGGCATTCCATGCCTAGACACACGGGGCCTCGGGGCCTAGTGCTATGGCTTGCTATGCATAGACACACGGGACTCGGCCCAGTCATATCTCCTGCTAGACATATGGCCTCGGTCTAAGCGCTTTGTCATGCTGAACCTACGGGGCCTCGGGCGCTAGTGCCATGCCATGCCTTGCCTAGACATAGGGCCTCGGTCTAGGCGCTTTGTCCGTGCCTGGGCCCACCGCGGGGCCTCGGCGCCCCTGGAGTACTGCATGGCATGCCTGAACATAGGGCCTCGGTGCAGTGCTTTTGTCATGCCCTAGACACACGGGGCCTCGCCCTAGTGTTGTGCAGCCTGCATGCCATGACTCACGGTGCCTCGGCTTTAGTGCTTTACCACGCCACGGTAACCGTTCCATCGTGCCAAAAGCGTAATTTGCAATATTGATAGGTGCCTCGGCAATATTGATGGTGCCACAACCCTTGTTGTCCTCATGCCATTACGCGAGCAATATTGGTGGCTTTCCGCGCGCCTATGCCTTAATCGCTTCCCCTAACCATGCTCGTTTCTATTCCATTGTTTCTTCCTCATTCCATTGTTGAAATATCATTCTCACTTTGACAAAAATGTTTTCATACCTTTTCCCATGTTTCCCTATATTCCTATATTTACCCCGAGAAAAAAAATTTAAAATTATCCTTTTTCATTACAAAAATATTATCAAATAATATTTATGGCCCAAAATATTTTCCGATGATCAAATCTTAAATCGATTCTTTTCCTATTTTCCCTATTTTCCCTATTTTCCCTGTTCACCTATTTTAGCCTATTTTTCGAGTAAATAGAATTAAAATAAAATATTTCCCTCACTTCAAATCGATCAATTCTGGTCCCAATATTTTTCCCATGTGAAAAATGAACAAAAAATATTTTTTACTATTTTCTCCTATATTTTTCCCTATTTTCCTATTTTTTTCTAGTAAATAAATAAAAACCTAAATGTTTTCTGCGTCCAAATTTTCTTCTTTTTCTAGCGTATATATTATTATAAAGAGAATGCAAAAAAGCAGGACTAAAATCAAACTCTGATTCAAAATTTGCCATTATGTCTCACGAAGCATGTGTGATGTCTCCTCAGTTTTCCAGGCTTATATTGCTCTTTAAGGGGTGGTTGCCTCTATGGGCTTGGCGGCGCACCGGCCTGAGCTACCTTGACCTTCAGCGGTACTGCAGCGTGCACACACCCATGCCGCTCGTGGCGTAGGCGTGCTCATATGCCACCCTGAAGCCTCGACGCTCCAGATTCGCAGGTAGAAATTTAGACAATGACCTGGGTTGCTTGCTCTCCCCGCGCGGTCGTTGGCGACTCGTTGCCCTAAGATGCCATCTTTGCTTGCCCATGGCCGCCCAAGCCCTATGGACGGCGTTCCCCGCGTTGCAAGCGCCTCGTTTCCCCGTTGCCCCCGTTGCTTGAGCGAAGGCATGCCCTGGATTCCCCCCCACGTTGCCTCAGCCTAGTGCATGCCTCTAGGCATGGTGCCTAATACCTTGCACGGGCATGGTGCCCCACTCGACCACGTACCTTGCCCTGGGCATGGTGCCTCGGCCTAGTACCTTGTTTGGGCATGGTGCCTCGACCTGAATGCCTTGCTACAGACCGCGGTGCCTCGGTTGCTCTGCCTTTGCTGGGCATGTGGTGCGCCGACAGTGCATGCCTCGACGGGGTGCCTCGGCCTGGTGCATGCCTAGGCGAGTGCCTTGGCCTAGTGCCTTGCACGGGCATGGTGCCCCTCGACCTAGTGCATGCCTCGACAAGTTGCCTCGGCCTAGTGCCTTGCGGGCATGGTGCCTGGCTGAGTGCATGCCTCGGCCAGAATTTTCGGCCTAGTGCATGCCTTAGACAGGGTGCCTCGACCTAGTGCATGCCTAGACAGGGTGCCTCGGCCTAGTGCATGCCTCGACAGGGTGGCTCGGCCTAGTGCAAGCCTCGACAGGGTGCCTCGGCCTAGTGCATGCCTGGACAGGGTGCCTCGGCCTAGTGCATGCTGGACGGGAGTGCCTCGGCCCTAGTAAATGCTAGATAAGTGCCTCGGCCTAGTGTAGCCTGAATACGTTTGGCCTAGTTCATGTGCCTGGGCGGGGCGCCGCTTCAAACACTTGGCCCGATTGCCTCCGTTTAGTGCATGCCTAGCCATGGTGCCTTGGCCTAGTGTCTTGCCTAGGCAAGGTGCCTTCACCTAGTGCATGCACAGGCGATGCCTCGACTGGTGCATGCACAGGCATGGTGCCTGGCTTGAGTGCCTTGCAGGTATGGCACCATGGCCCTGAGCCTGCGGCCTTATGCGTGCTGCGGCGTGCGCACACCCGCACTTGGCATGGGGCGTGCTCCTGTACCCCAAGTCCTGCGACATCCAGTGCCTGCAATTGAAACCAGTGATCGTTGCTAGCTGCCCGTACGATCTTTGTCGACTCGTTGCTAAAACCTTCATGCTGCGTAGCTCTGACCTATAAGCGGATGTTCCCACATTGCAAGCATGCCTCTGGTTCCCTAGCCATGGGTGCCTCCAGCTTAGTACCTTGGCTAGGCCGCGGTCTTCTTGTCTAGTGCATCACTGTCATGAAGCCTCTCGGCTTTAGTGCATCTTAGGCATGGTGCTAGTGCCATGCCTAATGGTTCCTCGGTTTAGTGCCTTGCCTAGGCAAGGTTCCTTGGCTTAGTGCCTTGCCTAGGCAAGGTTCCTTGGCTTAGTGCCTTGCCTAGGCACGGTTCCTCTCCCTAGTGCCTTGCCTAAGCACGGTGCCTGGGACTAGTGCCATGACATGCCTAGGCACGGTGCCTTGGCCGAGTGCATGCCTAGACATGGTGCCTCGGCTGAATACCATTGCCCACCTAAATTACGGTGCCTGGCATAGTTCATTGCCTAGACATGGTGGCTTAGACACCTTAGGCTTGCAATCTTCTTTGTCTAGGCTTGTCTTCGATTCTTGACCAACTATTCGGTTGCTTGGAAATAGTGTTATCATTCTTCTCCATGCCTACAATGGTACTACAAAAGGGCATCACTTGTTGTAGGTGTGCTTCTTAGGGAACAACTCCCAACTAGTCACGGTTGATTATTGTGTGGTGCATCTTGAAGTCAACGATGGCGTGGTGGTGTTTGGGCGTGTGGGTTGGTAGGCTCCTTGCTCGTCTGACGAACTATTGCCCACCGCGTCCTGTATTCCACAGAGCTCTGAAGCGCTTGGTCGAGCCTTGGGCATCGGCAATAATGGTTCTGTGTGTTGCCTTTGTCGATGGAATTTTTTCTCCCGAATGTTCTTGTTTCTCCATCTAGCTCTGCTCATGAAGCGAGTGGACCTGGCGATCATCGTGCTCCATGTACTCCCGCGTGTGACCGTGAGGGTTTTACAATGAGCCATGATGATGGCTCGATAACTCGGATGCGGAACCTTAACACGGGCATGGGATCTAAAGATCACAATATTGCGGGAAGCAAGCGTTCATCGCTAGGCAGCGTATGTCTGTGATCGGCTTTCAGCGCTATCAAGGCACCGTTGTGGTCTAGGGTAGGTGCATGCGGTTCGGCGTTACCTGAAGAATGCTGCACAGTTGATCACGCGTTAGTCATATGTATCTCAAGATTAAGCCATGCATGTGTAAGTATGAACTAATTCCAGGCGCGCGGCTGCGAATGGCTCATTAAATGATTATGTTTGTTTGATGGTACTTGCTACTTTCGGATAAGTAGTAATTCGTTATCGTCTGTGAAACCGAATACGGAAGGGATGCATTTTATTAGATAAAGGTCGTGAATATGCAGACTGCTCACGATGATTCATGATAACTTTCGGCGGATCGCTTACGGCCATCGTCGCGTGACGCGCATCATTCAAATATACCCTATCAACTTCACGATGGTAGGATAGTAGCCTACATGGTATTCAACGGTGTGAGGGAATTAGGGTTCGATTAGGAGGGCACAGAAAGCAGCTACCACATCGAGGAAAGCTGACCGGCGCGCAAATTACCCAATCGACACGGGAGGTAGTGACAATAAATAGCAATGCCGGGCTCTTTAAAGTCTTTGGTAATTAGGAATAGGTACAATCTAAATCCCATACGAGGATCCATTGGAGGCTGAGTACGGTGCCGGCGAGCCGCGGTAATTCGGCTCAATCCGCGATATATTTTAAGTTATTGCGATTAAAAAGCTCGTGGGTTGGACTTTGGGATGGGTCGGTGAAGGTCACTTTCAGATTGTGCCGGTCCTCTTGTCCCTTCTACCGGCGATGCGCTCCTGGTCTTAACGGGCCGAGTCGTGCCACTCGGTCTTTGTTACTTTGAAAAGTAGAGTGCTTTCAAGCAAGCCTACGCTATGGATACATTAGCATGGATCAATATCTTGGATTCGGTCTGTGTGGCCTTGGGATCAGATAATGATTAGCGAAGGGGACGATCACGGGGCATTCGTATTTCATAGTCGGGGTGAAATTCTTGGATTTATGAAAGACGAACAAGCTACTTGAACTTGTTACGAGATGTTTTCATTGTCGAAACGAAAGTTGGGGGCTCGAGCGATCAGATACCGTCCCCAGTCTCAACCATAAGCGATGCAGGCCCGGGATCAGCGGATGTTGCTTTAGGACTCCATTTGGCACCTTATGAGAAATCAAGTTTTGGGTTCGGGGAGTATGAGCCATGGATTTGGAAGCTTAAAGGTGTGAAGAGGCACCGCGGGAAGTGGAGCCTGCGGCTTAATTGACTGACACGAAACTTACGGAGTCCAGACGTAGTAAGGATTGACCAGAGGCGAGAAATATATGTGGATTCATGGGTGGTGGTGCAGCCGTTCTTAGTTGGTGGAGGCGATTTATGCGAGGTTCAAATTCAGTTCGCAAAGCAGACCTCAGGCCTGCTAACTATTTATCACGAAGGTGATCCTCCGCGGCCCGACTAACCCAGAGGACTATGGCCGCTTAGGCGAGGAAGTTTGAGGCAATACGCAGTGCGTGATGCCCTTAGATATTACGGGCGCCGCAGCGCTACGGCGATGTATTCGCGAGTCTATAGCCTTGGCGGCGGGCCCGGGTAATCTTTGAAATTTCACTTCGTGATAGGATAGATCATTACGATTGTTGGTCTTCAACGAGGAATTCTAGTAGCGCGAGTCATCATTTCGTTGACTCATCCTGTACTGTACACACCGCCCACGTCGCTCCTACCGATTGAATGGTCCGGTGAGTGTTGGATCGCGGCGTGGCGGTTCGCCGCTGCTGACGTCGGCGAGAAGTCCGCGAACCTTATCATTTAGAGGAAGGAAGTCGTAACAAGGTTCAGTATTGGTGAACTGCGGAAGGATCATTGTCGAACCTATCGGCCAGAGCGACCCGTGAACCGTTTG
>JAEQBH010009794.1:12500-88368 GCA_016808115.1 Tetrastigma voinierianum
AGGCGATTGCCTCGACTCGTGCCATGGCACGGGCGCGATTAACCTCGGCCTAGTGCCATGGCACGGGCCGCGATTGCCTCGGTCTAGTGCCATGGCATGGGCCGAAGTACCGACCCTAGTGCCATGAGCATGCCTAGAAGCGAGCGTGGCTGGAGTGTCATGGCTGCTGGGCACGCGATTGCACTGATCCCCAGTGCCATGGCATGGGCGCGATTGCGCCGGCCTAGTGCCGCCCGACATGCCTAAGAGCGAAGCATTAGGCCTAGTGTCATGGCTTTGGGCGCGGTGCACCGGCCGTATCCGTGCCTAGGCATGTCATGGCGGCAGCAGAACCGTCTTCAAGCTGAAGGTGATTCGACTAGTGTCATGGCTGGGCCCGCGGTGCCTCGGCCCGGGGTCTTGCCCTAAGCGCGGTGGTGCCTCGACCTAGTGCCATGACGTGCTGAGCCCGCGGTGATTCGACCTAGTGCCATGGCATGCCTAGGCCGCGGTGATTCGACAGTGCCGTAGCATGCTGAGCCGCGATGATTGACACAGTGCCATGGCATACCTGAGCCGCAGTGATTCGGCCTGAATGCGTGCATGCCTTACAAGGCGGTGCCTCGTAGGTGGCACCACAGGCGCGGTGGCGCGACCTAGTGCCTTGGCATGCCTCGACACGGCGATTCGGCGCGGTGCCTCGGCCTTGTGCCATGACATGCCTAGACACGGTGATTCGGCCTAGTGCCATGCCATGCCATGCCTAGATTAAACTCGCCCTAGTTTAAAAAACATTGTTTTTTTAGGGTTGAGAGTTTATTTCTATATCATGAATGTGCCATTCCATGCCTAGACACGGTGCCTCGGTCTGGGTGCTGCGGCGTACCATGCCTAGACACCGCGGGGCCTACGACACAGTATGCCGTACCATGCCCACAGACACCGCGGGGCCTCGGCACAGTGCTATGCCATGCCATGCCATGCCATGCCCTAGACACACGGGGCCTCGGCCTGGTGCTATGCCATGCCATGCCATGCCTAGACACGGGGCTGGCTTTAGTGCTATGCCATGCCATGCCTAGACACGGGGCCTCGGCCTAGTGCTATGCCATGCCATGCCATGCCATGCCATGCCTAGACACACGGGGCCTCGGCCTAGTGCTATGCCATGCCATGCCATGCCATGCCTAGACACACGGGGCCTCGGCCTAGTGCTATGCTATGCCATGCCATGCCATGCCATGCCATGCCATGCCATGCCATGCCTAGACACACGATGCCTCGGCGCTAGTCAGTGGCATGCCATGCCCACCAGACACACGGGGGCCTCCGGCCTAGTGCTATGGCATGCCATGCCTGGGCCACCTGGGGCCCTCCGCGCCTAGTGCTATGGCATACCATGCCTAGACACACGGGGGCCTCGGGGCCTCGGGCTAGTCTTCATGGCATTCCATGCCCTGAACACCGCGGGGCCTCGGCGCCTCGGGCTAGTGCTATGGCATGCCATGCCTAGACACACGGGGCCTCGGGGCCTCGGGCTAGTGCTATGGCATTCCATGCCTAGACACACGGGGCCTCGGCGCCTCGGGCTAGTGCTATGGCATGCCATGTGCCCTGGGCTTACACGGGGCCTCGGCGCCTCGGGGCGAGTCTTTATGGCATGCCATGCAGAACCGCAGCGGGGCCTCGGGGCCTCGGGCCCAGTGCTATGGCATGCCATTGCACTCAGGCCTGCAGGGCTCAGTATAGGCTGTGCTATGGCATGCCATGCTGAACACACGAAGGGCCTCGGGCTAGTCTTTATGGCATGCTTGTGCCCTGAACTGGGGGCCTGGGGCCTCGGGCCCCAGTGCTATGGCATGCCATGCCTAGGCACACGGGGCCTCGGGCTGAGTGCTTATGGCAGCCATGCCTAGATTCACCTGTGAGGGCCTCGGAGCTAGTCTTTATGGCATTCCATGCCTAGACACCTGGGACCTCGGGGCTCAGTGCTATGGCTTGCTATGCATGGGCCACCAGACCTCAGGCCTCAGTTTTCTGCCGTCACTGAACATATGGCCTCGGTCACAGCGCTTTGTCATGCCTAGACACACGAGACCTCGCGCTGAGTGCCATGCCATGCCTTGCCTAGACATAGGGCCTCGGTCTAGCGCTTTGTCATGCTGAACACCGCAGGGCTCGGCGCCCTAGTGCCATGGCATGCCTGAACATAGAATACCGAGTCTTAGTGCTTTGTCATGCCTAGACACACGGGGGCCTCGCACAGTGCTATTACATGCCGTGCCTGACTCACGTTGCCTCGGCTTTGGTGCTTTACCGCATGTGGTAACCAGTTCCGCCAGTGCCCGAGAAAGCGTAATTTGCAATATTGATAGGTGCCTCAGTAATGTGAGTGAATTCACGCAACCCCTTGTTGTCCTCCCATGCCATTGCACCCGACAATGTGGTGGCTTTCGCTGTACATGTCAGCTATGACATGCTCGTTTCTATTCCATTGTTGCTTCCTCATTCATTGTTCAAAATATCATTCTCATGACAAAAATGTTTTCAATGCACTTCCCATGTTTTCCTATATATTCCTATATTTTTAGAGAAAAAAAAAAATTTAAATTATCACTTTTTCATTTTAAATATTATCAAATATTAATATTTTATAGTAAAATATTGCATTCGATGATCAAATCTTAAATAAGTTCCTTTTCCCCTATTTTCCCCTATTTTCCTATTTGCCATAACACCACCTATTTTTGCTATTTTTCAGTATTAAATTAAATAAATATTTCCCTCCACTTCAAAATCGATCAATTCTGATTAAATATTTTCCATGTGAAAATGAATTTTAAAATATTTTACTATTTTCTCACATTTTTCTTTCCCTATTTTCCCTATTTTCTGTGCAAATAAATAAAATAAATATTTTAATTCAAATTTTCTTCTTTTCTGTGTGTATAATTATTATAAAGAGAATCACCATAGGAATTTAGAAGTAACTCACAGTTAAAATTTGCCATGTCTCTATAAGCATCAGTGTGATGTCTCGCCAGTTTTCCAAAGGAAGCATATTGCTCTTTGGGGGAGTGGTTGCCTCTATATCGGGCGGCAGCTTCAGCCTGAGCTGCGCAGCCTTACGTGCACTACAGCGTCACACACACCCGTACATCGTGGCGTCAGGCGTGTATATACCACCCACAAACCTGATATCAGATTGGGCAGAGCTTCAGACGACCAGATTTAGCATCTCCCGCAGCGATCGTTGTCGACTCGTTGCCCTAAAAGATGCCATCGCTGCCCATGGCCGCCAAAATCTATGGGCGGGCGATTTTTTACGTTGACATCTTGCTCGTTCGCACGTTGCCCCCGTTGCTTGGCGAAGGCATGCCCCTCTCGTTCCCCCGTTGCCTCCGCCTAGTGCATGCACTCCTGGGCATGGTGCCTGATACCTTGCACGGGCGCGTTTCGACCTAGTACCTTGCCTAGACATGGTACCGACTGTTACCTTGTTGGGCTGTGGTGCACCGAGCTGTGCCGCGCTGGTGCGGTGCCTCGGTTTTATCTGCGCCGCACGGGCGCGTTGCCTCGGCCTGAGTCGCGCCTCGGCGGGGTGCATTTCGGCCTGGTGCATGCCTAGGCGAGTGCGCCCGGCCTGGTGCACTTTACTGGGCATGGTGCGCCGGCCTGGTGCGGCGCCTCGACCGGGTTGCCGGCCTAGTGCGTGCTGGGCGTAGGTGCACCGGCCTGGTCGCCTCGACGGGGTGCCCTGCGGCCTGATGCATGCCTTAAGGCGGGGTGCCTCGACCTAGTGCATACTGGAAGCGGGTGCCTGGCCTGAGTGCATGCCTCGGCCCGAGGGGTGGCACCGGCTAGTGCGAGCCTCGGCAGTTTCCAGGCCTAGTGCATTACGGAGGACGGGGTGCCTCGGCCTAGTACATGCTGGGCCGAGTTTCTCAGGCCTGATGCATTCGATCTGGGTGCCTCGGCCTAGTGCAGCACCGTCATTGGCTGTACCAGTTCCAGCTGCCTAGGCACAGGCCTTGCCTGGCTGCGGCGGTCTTTCCGTTTAGTGCATGCCTGCCACCTGGATGCGCAGCCGCCTGATCTCCCCCGCTGGGCAAGGTGCGGCTACCTAGTGCATGCCTGGTAGCGATCTCGGCCTAGTGCATGCTGAGCGGGTGCCTCGGCCAGTGCCTTGCTTGGGTGTCTTTGGTGTGGCTCAGCTCTGCGTGCATAATGTTTGCCGGCGTGCCACCGTACCTTTGACAGTGACAATCCTACCACCCCAGTGCTGACTGTGTTTGCTGTCTGACTCAGACAGTGATCGTTGCTGGCTGCCCACGTGTGATCCTTTGTCAGGCTAGTTGCCTAGGCATATCTTTTGCTTGCCCTTAGGCCTCAAGCCTATAGGATGTTCCCCACATTCTGAAGCGTGTATGCCTGGTTCTGCCTTGGTGCCTCAGCAGGTGCACTTGGCTGCCAGCAGTTCTATAATCTAGTGCATGCCTGGCCCATGAAGCCTCGACCCTGAGTGCATGCCTAGGCCATGGTGCTGGTGCCATGCCTAAGTAGTTCCTCGGTTTAATGCGCCTAGGCAAAGGTTCGCCAACAGTGCCTTTACTGGCGAAAGTTCGCCGGCGGCGTTACTTTGCCCCGAGCGCGGTTCCTCTCCACCCCCAGTGCCTTGCTAAAACGCGGTGCGGACTGAGTGCCATGACGCGTACCTGGACGCGCGGTGCGCCGGCGATCGTGGTGTGGTGCGTCCGGCCTCGATACTGACTGCTGTACCTGCGACAGGTGCTCAAACACCGCGTTCATTGCTGTTGTAGTGAAACCGACGCGCTGACACCGGATATTGCCGCCGACTTATCGGTTTAACGACAAACGCTAATGGTTGACCGATGATGTTATCGTTTCGCTCTCTTCTGGTATTTCTGAAGGAATAACCGCATTGCGTTCCGGTGAGCGAACCGCTCAAACTAAATGCGGATTGCGGTGTGGTGCATCGCGAAGTCAACGTGGCGTGTGGTGGTCATTGGGTAATGTGGGTTGGTAGGCTCCTTGCTCGTGCAACGAACTATTGCCCTATGTCCATCCTCATTCTAGCTACAAAGCGCTTGAATCAAGCCTTGGGCATGTGATAATGGTTCTGTGTTGCCTTCCCGATCGATGGAATTTTCTCTCAGTCGGCTGCCTTTCTCCATCTGAAAGCACTTCGCTCATGGGGGCGGAGTGGGATACCTGGCGATCAGCGTATCCCATGTATCCCCACGCGTATGCTGACCATGCGAGAAGGGGGTTTCTGGTAGGCCATGATGATGGCTCGTGCTCTCGGATGCGGAACCTTAACACGGGCATAGGATCCCAAGATCACAATATTGCCCCGAGCTTAAGCCGTCTTCGCTAAACAATGACATCTCTGACGATGGCTTTGCTTTGCCCTCCAGAGCACCATTGTGGTCTAGGGTAGAGTGCATGTGGTTCAGCGTTGCAGAATACCACAGTTGATCTGCCGTAGTCATATGCTTGTCTCGGAATTCCCTTATAACACCCCCCCCTTAATATATTGTAAGTATATGAACTAATTCGAATGTGAAGCTGAATGGCTCCATTAAATGGATTATAGTTTGTTTGATGGTACTTTACTCGGATAATAGTGTTAAATTCTAGAGCTAATACGTGCAACAAACCCCGACTTACGGAAGGGATGTTTATTGATAAAAGGTCGCGGGCTATGCCCGTTGCTGCGATGATTCAGCAAATGGCTTCGGCGGATCATACGGCCATCGTCTGCGCATCATTGAAATATCCCGCCTATCAACTTTCGATGGTAGGATAGTAGCTGTGATATTGGCGGTGACGGAGGTGGGGTTCGATTCGGAGGGCACGAGCAGCTACCCACACATCCAAGGAAGCGGCCAGCGCGCAAGTGCAATCTGACACGGGAGGTAGTGACAATAAATAACAATACCGATCTTTGAAGTCGTGGTGGAATAGTACAATCTAAATCCATGCGAGGGGATCCATTGGAGAACAAATTCATTGCCCGGTACGAGTAATTCCAGCTCACGTAGCGTATATTTAAGTTGTTAACGATTAAAAAGCTCGTAGTTGGACTTTGGGATGGGTCGGTCGGTCCGCCACGGTGTGCACGGTCCTGCTACAGCCCTTCTGGCGTCGCTCCACAGTCTTAGCGTGAATTAGTGCCTCCGGTCTTCATTACTTTGAAGAAATTAGAGTGCTCAAAGCAGCTACGCTATGAATTACAGTAGCATGGGATAGCATCATGGATTTCGGTCTATTGTGTTGGCGCCAGGATCAGGTAATGATTAACGAGGAATGATCGGGGCATTCGTATTTCATAGTAGGTGAAATTCTTGGATTTATGAAGAGCTTGAACAAACTGTAACGTTGCGAGATGTTTTCATTAATCAAGAAACGAAAGTTGGGGGCTCGAGGCGATGAATCTGTGATCTTTAGTCTCAACCATAAGCGATCTTGAGCCGGATCGGTGGATGTGCTTTAGGACTCACGTGGCACCTTATGAAATCAAAGTTTTTGGGTTAGGGGAGTATGGTCGCAAAGGAGTACGGCTTAAAGGGGTGACGGAAGGGCACCGCGGGAGTGGAGCCTGCGGCAATTGACTGACACGGAAACTGCAGTCGAGACATAGTAGGATTGACGGTGAGAGCTCTTTCTTGATTCTATGGGTGGTGGTGCATGGCCGTTCTTAGTTGGTGGAGGCGATTTATGCGGCGGTTAATTCGGGTTAACGAGCGAGACCTCGGCCTGTGTAGCTGGCATGCGAGGTGATCACTCGCGGCTGACTATGGGGGACTATGGCCGGCAGGCAGGAAGTTGGGGCAATAGCAGTCTGTGATGCCCTTAGATGTGGGCGCCGCAGCGCGCTACGCGATGTATTCACGAGTGCATGGCCTTGGCGACGGGCCGGGTCAATCTTTGAAATTTCATGCGTGATGGGATAGATCATTGCAATTGTTGGTCTTCAGCGAGGAATTCCTAGTAAGCGCGGAGTCGTCGGCTCGGCGTTGACTACGTCCACGCCCTTTGTACACACTTTGTCATCCCTCACAGGTTGAATGGTCGGGGTGGGGTGTTCGGATCGCGACGTGGGCGGTTCGCCGCCTGCCGGCGTCAGCGAAGTCCACTTTGAACCTTATCTACATTTAGAGGAAGGAGAAGTCGTGGCTGGGTTTCCGTAGGTGAACTGCGGAAGGATCATTCATGGTCTATCCCGGTAGAACGACCCAGTGTTCACGTTGTTTAACTCAAACATCGGCGGGCGGGCGTGAGCCCTCGAGCTCGGCTCTCGATGGATCGGTGGGCCTCGCGAGCCTTTCCCTCTGCCCCGTGCATGGGTGTCTTAGGGGACCTTCCCAGATCAACAGCGAACCCCGGCGTCATGAAGCCAAAGGAAAGCCCTAGCGAAACAACGCCATCCCGTCGCCGGTCACGGGTGCGGGAAGAGCGGCGCGCTTCTGCATTTCGGCAGCGGATATCCGACTCTCATCGATGAAGAGCGTAGCAAAATCGATACTTGGTGTGAATTAGAATCCAGTGAATCATCCAGTCTTTGAGCGCAAGTTGCGCCCGGCGCCATTAGGTCGAGGCACGCGCACCTTTGGGCGTCACGAACCACGTCGCCCGCCGCTGCCCGCGTAGGGTAAAGGGCACGGAGTTCATGGGCGGTTGGCCCCTCCCATGGAACATCGCGTCAGTGGTTGAAGGTTAAAAAATACGTCGTGGCGATGCACGCCTTGACAGCGGTGGTTGAAAGCAGACCCACGATCCTTTCCCCTCGTCCAGGAGGAGGGAAGGAGGAGAATCTCCATGTCGGGCGCGGCGGCCATGACGGGGCACCACAGGCAGGAACCTCGACGGCGACCCAATTCGGGGCGAGACACCAGCGAGGTTTCGCTTATATCAATAAGCGGAGGAAAAGAAACTTACAAGGATTCCCTTAATGTGTGGCGGCAAGGCTTGACTTGAGAATCGGGCGGTCAGCGTCGAGTGTAATAGTCTGGAGCGTCCTCGGCGGATGGGCCCAAGTCCCTGGAAGGCGCCGGAGGTGAGAGCCCCGTCGTGCGGACCACTGTCGCTCCGCGAGGCTTGTTGTCGTGAGTCGGGTTGTTTGGAATGCAGCCCGATCAGGCGGTAAATTGTCAGGCTAAATACAGGCGAGAGGCCAGGTAAGCGAGCAAGTGCGCGAGAAAGATGAAAGGACTTTGAAAGAAGTCAAAGTGCTTGAAATTGTCGGGAGGCGGATGGGGGCGATGCGCCGCCGGTGGATGTGGAGCGATCAGCCGGTCGCGCGATCGAAACTCAGGGGCGCCGGACCGGCCGGTTTTGGGGGGCGGCGACCGCCGGAGTTGTGATCATACCCGTGGGGCGTCGTCGCCTCGATGCGTGGAATGCGGCGCCGCCCTCGGGCGTGCTTGACACGTGCGGCTCATGGCGTCGGCAAAAGCGGGCCCCGGTCGACGATCTTGAAACACGGACCCGAGGAGTCGGCTGTGCAGTGCGGGCTAGTAAACTAGAAGTAAGGGCGTAAGGAAGGCGATGCGGCGGGATCCCCCTCGGGGGTGCAGTCGACCGACCTTGATCTTCGAGAAGGGTTCAGTGAGCATGCTGTCGGGACGAAGATGGTGGCCATCACTGGCGGGGGCGAAGCGGAGAGAAACTGCGGTGGAGGCCAGCGGCCAGTCTTGACGTGCAAATCGTTCGTCGACTTGGGTATAGAGGCCGAAAGACTAGCTCGAACCATCTAGTATTTGGTTCCCTCAGGGTTTCCCTCGGGATAGGCCCGGAGCGTAGTGAAGAGTTCTGTCGGAGTAAAGCCCGATGATTAGAAGACATCGGGTGCCGACGCCCTCGACCTGTCTCGAGCTTTGCCGTGGGTAGGACCAAACCTGGTGCTCCATTGAGCAGACCCACGGAATCGAGGCTCCAGTGGGCCATTTTTGGTAAAGCGGGCGACGTCACGAGGATGAAGCTAGGAGCCGGAGATTACAGTCTTGTTTGCGCGTAACTAGAGTTGTGAGGGTGTTGGTCGATTCTAGACGACAGGACGGAGGTGGTCATGGAAGTCGAAATCCGCTAAGGAGTGTGTAACAACTCACATGCCGAATCAACTAGCCCCGAAAATGGATGGCGCTGAAGCGCGCGACCTATACCGGCCGTCGGCCCGGGCTGGGCTGATGAGTAGGAGGCGCGATCGCCGCAAAGGCACACAGGCGCGAGCGGCGGGGCGACGATGGTCTGGGATCTTGGTGGTAGTAGCAAATATTCAAATGAGAGCTTTGAAGGCCGAAGGGGAGTTCCATGTGAAGCGGCACTTGCATGGGTTGGTCGATCCTAAGAGGCGGGGAAGCCGTCGATGGCGATCTGCCTTAGCGGTATCGAGGAATCGGGTTAACATTCTGGCAAGGCGTGGCGGCTGGCGGCAGCGTTAAGTCGGAGGCGTCGTCGAGGGCCTCGGGAAGGATTATCTTTTGCGTTTTAACGGCCGCCCACCACCGAAGCGGCTCGGCCGGTAGATCGGTAATTTGGAAGAGCCGCCGCTGCGTCGGCGTGGTGTCGGTGCGCCCTCGGCGACCCGCATGAAAATCGGAGGACGAGTGCCTCCGCCCGGTCGTACTCCTTAGCATCAGGTCTCCAAGGTGAGCGACCTGCAGTCGTGGAACAATGTAGGCGGGAAGTGACCAAAATGGATCCGTAACCTCGGGGAAAAGGATTGGCTCTGAGAAATTTAGGCACGGGGTCCCGATCCCGAACCCGTCATTGTCCCGATTGGAGTTGCTGAGCGCTCTCCATGGCGGGCCCAGTCGCAGCGTGCCCGGCCGAGGGACGGAGCTGAGAGCAGCTCCCTCGGGGCCTTCCGGGCGTCGAAACGATCAGGCCTGAAGCCAGTGCGGACAAGGAGGGAGATAGGCTTGTTTAATTAAAACAAAGCATTGCCCGGGTGAGTTCACTGCGGATGCTCACGCAATGTGATTTCGCCCGGTGCTGCGAGATGTCAAGTGAAATTGACCAGCTGGCAGATGCTTGGCGGGAAGTAACTGTATTTCCTAAGGTAGCCAAATGCCTCGTCATCTAATTAGTGGCGCGCTGAATGGATGCGAGATTCCCAGCGTACATCTCTTATCCGTGACCCGCGACCAGGGAGCGGGCTTGGCAGGTCAGCGAGGAAAGACCTGTTGGGCTTGACTCTGGTCAGAAACTGTGAAATGACTTGAGAGGTGTAGGATAAGTGGGAGCCCCGAGCAGTAAATTAAATACCTCACTTTGCGTTATTTTACTTATTCGAGTGAATGTTCGGCGAGGTATCCTCGCTTGGATGGCCCGTATTTCATGGCGTCGATCGGGCGGAAGACATTGTCGGGTGGGGAGTTTGGGCTGCGGCGGCACATCTGTTAAAGATAACGCGAGGTGTGCCTAAGATGAGCTCAGCGAGGCAATCGTGTGGAACAAAGGGTAAAAGCTTCGTTTGATTCTACAGTTTCGGTCACGAACCACGAGGCGAATTGAAGCGTGGCTATCGATCCTTTAGACGCCGAATTTGAAATTTAGAGTGTCGGAAAAGTTACCACGGGGATAAACATGGCAGCCAAGCGTTCTATAAGCAAACGTTACTTTTTGATCCTTCGATGTCGCTCTTCCTATCATTGTGAAGCCCGAAATTCACGATGTTGGATTGTTCTGCTGATAGGGAGCGTGGTGGGTTTAGGCGTCGTGAGACAGTTAGTTTACCCTGCGATGTGATTATCGACCAATGAATTCAGCCTGAGTACGAGGCAGTTGAGGATTCGCTGGTGGTGTGGCTTAGTTTAGCCGATGGCGTAGCGAAGCTACGATCTTATTTGGATTATGGCCCGAGACGCCTCTGAAATTCGAATCAGGGCTAAAGCGCCTCGCGTCTGCCGTCCTTGGGTGCGACCCTGTTAGGGGCCCACTCCGGCTGAGAGGCCGCGTGTCCTTGGTCGGGTCCTCGCGGTGGACAAGCCCGCGTGTGGGCCGCCTTGAAGCTTTATTATTCCAGGCCGGCGGCGGGTAGAATCCTTTGCGGGACGACTTAAATACAGCGACGGGGTGTGTAAGTGAGTACAAGCGAGTGGCGCTACGCGATCCGCGAGATTCAACCCTATGTCGCTCCGATTAATCCCTCACTCGAACCATCCACCAGCGTTTCCTTTTAGATCCCTCCGACCCAAGGGGTTGGAGCGTTACGGGTGGTACGGGAAACCCCTTGTGGATTGAACAAATCTTAGGTCGACGGTTAACATGCGTATGGAATAAAAAGCTAAGCGAGTAGGCGATTGGGTGGCGTTGCCTTGCCGAAATCAAGACAAAGCGAATTCCGGACGGCCGCGACTGCGCGCTTGCACCGCGAGAACATGCTGTGATTTTCGGTCGTGCTGCGTCCGTTCGTAGACATGTTGCCCCTCGATCACGTGGTAGGCGGATTCCAGGAGGCATGGTGTGGTGTCCTTGTGCCCGACCATGCCATTTACATCTTTCCCCACCCCCATGATGGCCACATCTTGCCTCCACATGCTAAGCTAGGCCGTGGCAGGCACGATTGCCACCCCCGGCTAGTGCCATGGCATTGCCTAGTCACCCAGCACCCAGCTGAGGTGGTGCTGGTAGGAGTGCCTCGGCCTAGTGCCGTGACATGCCTAGTCACGGTGCCTCGGCCTAGGCCTAGTGCCATGGCATGCCTAGGCACGGTGATTCGGCCTAGTGCCATGCCTAGGCACGGTGATTCGGCCTAGTGCTTGCCTAGGCACAGTGCCTCGACGGTGCTTGCCTGGGCCGGTGCGCCGACCCAGAATTAGCGCCGGGCTGATGCCTCGACTAAGTGCCCATCGACATGCCTAGGCGCGGTGATTCGGTAGCGTAGCGCCTGGGCGCGGCGGGCCTGGTGCCGCGACGTACATAGGCGCGGTGATTCCGCCTTGTGCTTGCCTGAGCGCGATTGCACGGGCTAGTGCCGCTGACATGCACGGGCGCGGTGCCTCGACTGGTGCCATGACATGCAGGCGCGGTCTTTGGGCCTAGTGCCATGACATGCCTAGGCCCGGTGATTCAGCCTAGTGCTTGCCTAGCGGGTGCCGCCGAGCAGTGCTTGCCTAAGCCGCGGTGCTGGGCTAGTGCCATGACATGCCTAGGCAGGGTTCCCTGCTTTGGTGCCTTTGCCTAGACGAGGTGCCATGGCTGATGACATGCCATGCCTGCGGTGCCTACCGGCCTAGTGCAAGGCATGCCTTAGCCGCGATGCCTCGGCCTGAGTGTTGCATTATAGGTGCGATTGCCTCGACTAGTGCCATGGCGCAGGCCGCGATGCCTCGGCATTTAGTGCCATGGCACGGGCACGCGATTGCGCCGGTCTAGTGCCATGGCATGGGCGCGCGGTGCCTGGCTTTGATGCCATGACAGCCCTAGGCAAGCATTCGGCTAGTGTCATGGCACGGGCGGTGCGCGGTCTAGTGCCATGGCATGGGCGCGGTGCCTCGGCCCTGATGCCGAAGCGAAGCATGCCCTGGTAACATTGACTAGTCATGGCACCAGACGCGGTGCCTCGGCCATATCCAGGTGCTGGGCATGTCATGGCACTAGGCGAGGGCAGGTCTTAAACGGAATGATTCGACCTAGTGTCATGGCACGGGCGCGGTGCCTCGACGGTCTTGCCTAAACGCGGTGGTGCCGCCGACCTGGGTGCCATGACATGCCTGAGCTGGTGGTTGGCTAGTGCCATGGCATGCACCCAGGCACGATTGATTCGGCCTAGTGCCGCCCGGCGTACCTGGGCGCTGGTGATTCGACCTAGTGCCATGGCATGCCTAGGCACGGTGATTCGACCCTAGTGGTGCTTTCTAGGAGCGATTGCCTCGACCAAGTGCTTGCCTAGGCGCGGTGCCTGACCTAGTGGCATGCCTCGACCGCGGCGATTAATTGCGATGCCGCCGGCGCGTGCCGCGACATGCCTAGGCACGGTGATTCGGCCTAGTGCCGCTCCATGCCATGCCTAGATTAAACTACATTACTAGTTTAAAAAACATTGTTTTTAGGGTTGAGGTTTATTTATATCATGAATGTGCCGTCCACATGCCTAGACCGCAGGTGCTCAGTTGATGCTGGCATGCCATGCCCTGAACACACGGGACCTCGGCTGGTGCTGTCTATACCATGCTAGACACACGGGGCCTCGCTCAGTGCTATGCCATGCCATGCCATGCCATGCCTAGACACACGGGGCCTCGGCCTAGTGCTATGCCATGACATGCCTTGCCTAGACACACGGGGCCTCGGCCTAGTGCTATGCCATGCCATGCACAGTACCGCGGGCCTCGGCTGGTGCTTTATGCCATGCCATGCCATGCATGCCATGCACCAGAGCACCACGGGGCCTCGGCCTAGTGCTATGCCATGCCATGCCATGCCATGCCATGCCTAGACACACGGGGCCTCGGCCTAGTGCTATGCTATGCCATGCCATGCCATGCCATGCCATGCCATGCCATGCCATGCCATGCCCTAGACACACGATGCCTCGGCGCTAGTCTTCATGGCATCGCAGTACTGAACACCACGGGGCCTCCGGCGCTAGTCTTTATGGCATGCCATGCCTGAAACACCTGGGGCCTCGGCGCCTAGTGCTATGGCATGCCGCACCTGGGCACACGGGGCCTCGGGGCCTCGGGGCTAGTGCTATGGCATTCCATGCCTGAGCACACCGGGGCCTCGCCTCGGGCTAGTCTTTATGGCGCCACCGTCTTTAGACCGGGGCCTCGGGGCCTCGAGTTTAGTGCTATGGCATTCCAGCCCTCGGCTCACGGGGCCTCGGCGCCTCGGGCTGAGTGCTATGGCATGCCATGCCCTAGGTACGGGGCCTCGGCCTCGGGGGTAGTGCTATGGCATGCCATGCCTGCTTCCTGGGGCCTCGGGAGGTATCGGGCTAGTGCTATGGCATGCCATGCACAGACACACGGGGCCTCGGGGCCTCGAGGGGCTGGAGTGCTATGGCATGCCATGCCTATTTCTGAGGCCTCGGGCTAGTGCTATGGCATGCCAGCTGCTGGAGCACACGAGCCTCCAGGGCCTGGGCTAGTGCTATGGCATGCCATGCCTAGACACACGGGGCCTCGGGCTAGTGCTATGGCATGCCATGCCTAGACACACGGGGCCTCGGGCTGATCTGTAAGCATTCCATGCCTAGACACACGGGGCCTCGGGGCTGAGTCTTTATGGCTTGCTATGCATGGACACACGGGGCTCGGCCTAGTGCTATGCCATGCACTGGGTATATGGCGCCGATGCAGCGCTTTGTCGTACCTGAACACACGGGGCTCGGCGCTGATGCCATGCCATGCCTTGCCTAGACAGAGGGCCTCGGTCTAGCGCTTTGTCATGCCTGAACACACGGGGCCTGTGCTAGTGCCATGGCGTGCTGGGCGCATAGGGCCTCGGTCTAGTGCTTTGTCATGCCTAGACACACGAGGGCCTCGCTCTAGTCTTTGTGCATGCCATGCCGTGACTCACGAGTGCCTCGGCCTAGTGCTTTGCCACGCCCACGGTAACCCGTTCCATCGTGCCCGAAGCGTGGTTGCAATATTGATGGGTGCCTCGGCCCGATATTGATGGTGCCTGTAACCATGTTGTCCTCCATGCCATTGCACCAGGTAATGGTGGCTTTCCTTTTTATGCCTTAGTCCTTCCCTAACCATGCTCGTTTCTATTCCATTGTTTCTTCCTCAATTCATTGTTCAAAAACTATCGTTCTCATGACAAAAAATGTTTTTCAATACCTTTTCCCATGTTTTCCCTATATTCCTATATTTTTAGAAAAAAAAAATTTAAAATTATCACTTTTTCATTTAAAAATATTATCAAAATATTAATATTTTATAGTAAAATATTTGCGTTCAATGAGTCCAAATCTTAAATCAATTCTTTTCCCCTGGCCTCTTTATTCCCTATTTTTTCCTGACTTTCTATTTTTTTCGCCCTATTTTTTGAGTAAATAAATTAAAATAAAATATTTCCTCCACTTCAAATCGATCAATTCTGGTCCCAAATATTTTTCCCATGTGAAAAATGAATTTTAAATATTTTTTACTATTTTCTCCTATTTTCCTATTTTTTCCCTATTTTCTAGTAAATAAATAAAAATAAATATTTTAACGTCAAATTTTTTCTTCTTTTTTTCTTGGCCATGTATAATTATTATAAAGAGAATGCGCAAAAGCGGGACTAAAATCGCTCTGGTTAAAATTTGCCATTATGTCTCCTCGAAGCATGTGTGATGTCACCATCAGTTTCCAAAGGAAACATATTGCTCTTTAAAAGGGGTGGTTGCCTCTATGGGCTTAGCGGCGCACCACGGCCCTGAAACGCAGCCTTGCGTGCTACACGGCGATGCACACACCATACGCTTTCGTGGCATGGGGCGTGTATATACCACCCACAAGCCCTCTCCGACTGTCAGATTCTTGGGTAGAAGCTGGAAGCAATGACCCAGTTGCTCTCCGCGCGATCTCGTTGTCGACTCGTTGCCTAGATATATCTTGCCCCATAGCCGCCCAGCTATGGACCGGGCGTTCCCACGTTGCAAGCATGCCTCTCGTTTCCCCCACGTTGCCCCCACGTTGCTTGGCGAGCATGCCCTCGTTCCCCGTTGCCTCCGCCTAGTGCATGCCTCTAGGCATGGTGCCTAGTACCTTGCACGGGCATGGTGCCTCGACCTAATTGCCTTGCCTAGACGCGGGTGCCTCGGCCTAGTACGCTGTTTGGGCATGGTGCCTCGGCCTGAAATGCCTTGCCTGAACACGGTGCCTCGGTTGCTCTGCCTTGCACGGGCGCGTGGTGCCTCGGCCTAGTGCATGCCTCGACGGGGTGCCTCGGCTGAATGCATGCCTAGGCGAGTGCCTTGGCCCTAGTGCCTTGCTGGGCATGGTGCCTCCGGCTAGTGCATGCCTCGACAAGTTGCCTCGGCCTAGTGCCTTGCACGGGCAGCGGTGCTGCGGCACAGTGCATGCCACCTCGATGGGTGCCTCGGCCTAGTGCATGTCTAGGCACAGTGCCTCGACCTAGTGCATGCCTAGACAGGGTGCCTCGGCCTAGTGCATGCCTCGACAGGGTGGCTCGGCCTAGTGCAAGCCTCGACAGGGTGCCTCGGCCTAGTGCATGCCTGGACAGGGTGCCTCGGCCTAGTGCATGCCTGGACAGGGTGCCTCGGCCTAGTGCATGCCTAGATAGGGTGCCTCGGCCTAGTGCATGGCCTGGATAACTGGTGCCTTTTGGCCTGGATTCATGCCTAGGCAGGGCCTTCGCCTAGGCACGGTGCCTGTTTAGTGCATGCCTGGCCATGGTGCCTTCGCCTGGTGTCTTGCCTGGGCAAGGGGTGCCTTCCCCCAGTGCATGCTGGCGCGATGCACCGGCACAGTGCGTACCTAGGCATGGTGCACCGACTTAGTGCCGCTTAGGTATGGCGCCATGGCCTAGGCACGGCGCTAGCGTCTTTGCCCCGTGCACACACCCATGCCACTTGTGGCATGGGCGTGCTCATAGCACCCCAGTCACCGGCATCGAATTGCTGTAATTTTAGACAGTGATCCAGTTGCTGGCTCTCCCACATGCAGTCTTTGTCGACTCGTTACTAGGCGCCATCTTGCTTGCCCTTGGCCTCCCGAGCCTATAGACGGATGTTCCCCATTTCCCCAAGCATGCCTCTCGTTCCCCTAGCCATGGTGCCTCCGCTTAGTGCCTTGGCTAGGCACGGTCTGCTGTCTTTAGTGCATGCACATGCATGAAGCCTCGGCCTAGTGCATGCCTAGGCATGGTGCTAGTGCCATGCCTAGGCGTGGTTCCTCGGTTTAGTGCCTTGCCTAGGCAAGGTTCCTTAGCTTAGTGCCTTGCCTAGGCAAAGGGTTCAGCAACTAATGCCTTGCTAGGCCGCGGTTCCTCTCTAGTGCCTTGCTAAGCACGATTACTTTTTGGGGTAGTGCCATGACATGCCTAGGCACGGTGCCTTGGCGTCGTCTTTTGAGCATGGTGCCTCGACTGAAAATCTGAATTTCGTGCACAGGCAGGTCTTGCTCGGCATAGTTCATTGCCTAGACATGGTGGCTTAGACACGCTGGGCTTGCAATCTTTAGCATCTAGAAGCGTCTTAGTTGTGACCATGTGGTTGCCCAAATAGTGTTATCATTCTTCTCATGCTACATTAGTACTTCTGAGGGCATCGGCAGCAACCGTGTGCTTCTTAGGAGACAACTCCCGACTAGTCACGTTGGTGTGTGGTGCATCTTGAAGTCAACTTTGATGGCGTGTGAGTGGTGTTTGGGTAATGTGGGTTGGTAGAGGCCTTGCTCGTCTGGCGACTATTGCCCCCGTCCTATCATTCTAGCTACGCGCTTGAATCAAGCGCAGGCATCCCGGCCAATAATGATTTCTGTGTTTGCCTTCCCGATCGATGGAATTTTCTCTCGAATGTTGCCTTTCTCCCATCTGGCTACGCTCATGGGGGCAGGTGGACCGCAGCGATCATCGTGCTGGCTATGCTCCCAGCGCGTGTGACCATGCGAAGGGGTTTCCGCGATGACCATGATGAGTGGCTCGGTAGCCTCGGATCACGGAACCTTAACACGGGCATGGGATCTAAAGATCGCAATGTGCGGCAAAGCGTTCGCCATTGAAGACGCGTATCATACGACGATCGACTGCTTTGCCCTCCGACACCCATTGTGGTCTAGGGTAGGTGCATGTGCGATTCGTGTTGCCAGAATCTTCCACAGTTGATCTGCCCGGTAGTCATATGCTTGTCTCAAAAGATTAAGCCATGCATGTGGCAAGTATGAACTAGTGATTTGTGAAAGCTGCGAATGGCTCATTAAATCGATTATAGTTTGTTTGATGTACTTCTTTACTCGGATAACCGTAGTAATTCTAGAGCTATCACGTGCAAGCAAACCCGGAGCTTACGGAAGGGATGCATTTATTAGATAAAGGTCGACGGGCTATGCCGGGTTGCTGCGATGATTCATGATAACTCGACGGATCGCACGGCCATCGTGCCGGCGACGCGTCATTCAAATATCTTGCCACTATCCCGACTTTCGATGGTAGGATAGTGGCTACCATGTGAACATTGACGGGTGACGGAGAAGTGGGGTTCGATTCAGGAGGAGCACGAAGCGGCTACCACATCTCAAGGAAAGCGACGGTAGCGCCGATTACCCAATCGACCGAGGAGGTAGTGACAATAGAAAATAACAATCTGCGGGCTCTTTAGTGCAGTGATTGGAATAGTGCAATCTAAATCCGCCAACGAGGATCATTGGAGGCGAGTGCAGATTGCGGTAGTAGCGGTAATTCCGGCTCAATAGCGTATATTTAAGTTGTTGCGGATTAAAAGCTCAAGTAGTTGGACTTTGGGATGGGTGAGTCGATCCTTCGGTGTGCCGGTCCTCTTGTCCCTTCTACGATGCGCTCCTGGTCTTAAGCGGCGGGTCGTCTCCAGTCTTTGTTACTTCCTGAAGAAATTAGAGTGCTCAAAAGCAAGCCTCGCTATGGATACATTAGCATGGGATAACATCATAGGATTTCGGTCCTATTGTGTTGGCCCATAGGGATCGGAGTAATGATTACGAGGGACGGTCGGGGCATTCGTATTTCATAGTCGGTGAAATTCTTGGATTTATGAAAGGCGAACAAGTAGCAACATTTGCGAGATGTTTTCATTAATCAAGAGCGAAAGTTGGGGCTGAAGGCGATCGGATCGAGTCTAGTCTCAACCATAAGCGATCTTGGGCAGGATGACGGATGTTGCTTTTAGGACTCGGCACCTTATGAGAAATCAAAGTTTTTGGGTTCGGGAAGTAATAGTCGCAGAAATTTGAAACTAAAGGAATTGGCGAAGGGGCACCACCGGGAGCTGACAATTTGACTCAACACGGGAAACTTACCGGGTCCGGACATAGTAAGGATTGACGGGCCCGAGAGCTCTTTCTTGATTCTATGGGTGGTGGTGCATGGCCGTTCTTGGATTGGTGGAGCGATTTGTGCAGTTGGTCGTTAGCGAGCGAGACCTCAACCTGTTAACTAGCTATCGAAGGTGATCGCAAATGACCACGACTTCTTAGAGGGTATGGCGCTTAGGCGAGAAGTTGAGGCAATAGCAGTGCATGATGCCCTTAGATGTGCAGGCGCCGCGCGCGCCCTACCTTTGATGTATTCAAGCGAGGTCTATAGCCTTGGCCGGCGGGCCGGGTAATCTTTGAAATTTCATCGTGATGGGGATAGATCATTGCAATTGTTGGTGCTAGCGAGATTTCTAGTAGTTGCCCAGTCATCGGCTCGCGTTGTGCGATCCTGCCCTTTGTACACCGCGCGTCGGCTCCTCTGGAGTTAGATGGTCGGTGGTGTTCGGATCAGCGGCGGCGTGAGCGGTTCGCGCTGCGACGTCGCGAAGTCCGCAGACATATCATTTAGAGGAAGGAGAAGTCGTAACAAGGTTTGAGTAGGTGAACTGCGGAAGGATCGTGTCGAACACATCGACCGAGCGACCCGTGAACGCGTTGTTTAACTGACCACGTGAGGGCGGAGCGGCGTGAGCCCTCCCGCTCAGCTCTCGATGGATCGGTGGGCCTCGCGAGCCTTTCCTGCACTGCCACAGTGCATGGGGTGTCTTCGCGGGACCTTCCCGATCCAACAATTTCCCGGCGTGGAAACGCCAAAGGAAAACCTAGCGAACAAACGCCATCCGTCGCCCGGTCCGCGGGTGCGCGGAAAAGCGTGGTCGTTAACTCCACAAAAGCGACTCCGGCGCGGATATCTAGGCTCATCGATGAAGAACGTAGCGAAATCGATACTTGGTGTAGATGCGAATCCGGGTGATCGCCGAGTCTTTGAGCATGAGATTGCGCCCGGCGCCATTAGGTGAGGAACGCGCGCACTTTGGGCGTCACGAACCGTCGCCCCCTGCGCCAGCCAGTGGGGCACGGAGTTGGGGCGGACATTAACCTCCCATGGAACATCGCGTCAGTGGTTGGTTAAAAATCATCCCGTGGCGATGCTGCATGTGACAGCGGTGGTTTGAAGCGAACCTGATCCTTTCCCCTCGTCGGAGGGGAGGAAGGAGAATCTCCATGTCGGAGCGCGGCTTAGCGACGGGGCACCTGAAAGGCAGAACCTCGACGGCGACCCGAGGTCGGAGGCGGGAACACCGAGTTTAAGCATATCAATAAAGCGGAGGAAAAAGAAACTTACAAAAGGATTCCCTTAGTGTAGCGACGAGCAGGGAAAAGCCCGACTTGAGAATCGGGCGGATCAGCAAGATCCAGTGTAGTACGGAGAAGCGTCTGTGTGGGCCGGGCCGTCCCACGGAAGGGCGCGGAGGAAGAGTGAGGCCCGTCGTGCCCGGACCACTGTCGCTCCGCAGCCCATCGACGAGTCGGGTTGTTTAAGTCTGACCCCGTCGGGCGATAAATTCCGTCAGGCTAAATACGGGCGAGCGGAGGTATGAGCAAGTGCCGCGAGAAAGATGAAAGGACTTTGAAAGAGAGTCAAGAGTGCTTGAAATTGTCGGGAGGAGCGGATGGGGGCGCGATGCGCCTCGGTCGGATGTGGAGCCGATCCCAGCGGTCGCCCGATCGACTTCGAGCGTAGACCCGGCCCAGCCGGTTTAGAAGCTGGCGACCGAGCCGGGCGCAATCGCCCACGTGGGCGTCCGTGCGCCTCGATCGTGAATCACGACGCCGCCCTCGGCGTGCCCGGCTTTATCGCATAAGTCGGCGGCGGGCCCCCATTCGGCCGGAATCTTGAAACCGCGGACCAAGTCGACATGTGTGCGAGTCAGCGGGCTTCCAAAAATAAGCCGTAAAAAGTAAGGAAGGCGTCGGCGGGATCCCTCGCGAGTGCCACTGGCGTCGGTGATATGATCTTGAGAAAGGGTTAGTGAGCATGCTGGCCGGGACCGAAAGATGGTGAACTATGCTGGCGGGCGAAGCCGGAGGAAACTACGGTGGAGGCGCGGCGGTATCTTGGCGTGCAAATGTCGTTCGTCGACTTGGGTATATAAGGGCGAAGACAATGGGGCCATCCCAGTAGCATTTGGTTCCCTCAGGGTTTCCCTCGGGATGGCTAGACCGTGAGTGAGTTCTATCGGGGCAAAGCCAATGATTAGAGGCATCGGGGCGCCAGCGCCCTCGACCTATTCTCAGGCTTTAAGTGGGTGGGGCCCGGCAGTTTGCTCCGATGGCCAAGACATGAATGAAGCTCCCAGTGGGCCATTTTGAGTAGCGAGAGGCGCGTGCGGGATGAACCCGGAGCGGGTTCTGGTGCCAAGCTGCGCGCTAACCTAGAACCCACAAAGGGTGTTGGTCGAATTAAGAGCGACCGGGGCCCGGTGGTCATGGAAGTCAATCAGCTAAGGAGTGTAACAACTCACTGCCGAATCCAACTCTGCCCAGAAAATGGATGACGACGGCGCGACCTATACGGCCGTCGAGGCAGGGCCGGGCCTCGATAGTGGGAGGCGCGGTCGCCGCAAGAGCACAAGCGCGGCACGGCGAGCTGGCGTCGGTGCGGATGCCCAGTGGTAGTAGCAAATGTCGAATGAGAACTTTGGGTAGAAGAGGGGAAAGGTTCATCATGAGCGGCACTTGCACATGGGTTAGTCGATCCTAAGAGCGGGGAAGCGCGTCCAGATGGCGTCTGCCCTTGAGCATCGAAAGGAATCGGGTTAACATTCTGGCGGACGTGGCGGTGACGGCAGCGTTAAGGGAGTCGGAGGCGTCGTGAGAACTGGGAGTTCTCTTTTATTTTAACAGCTAGCCCACACGGAAACGTTTCGTGGGAGGTAGAGATCAATTGGAAGAGCACCGCCGTCGCGTGGTGTCAAGTGCGCCCTCGGCGGCCCATGAAAATCCGGAGGGCCAAGATTGCCTCCCACGCCCGCATTCGTACTCATAACACGCCTTCAGTCTCCAAGGTGAAGCGGCCTCTGGTCGATGGAACAAAATGTAGGCAAGGGAAGTCGGCAAAATGGATCAGTAACCTCGGGGAAAGGATTTGGCTCGAGGGGTGGGCACGGATTCCAGTCCGAACCCGTCATTGTCGGTGGGTTGCTTTCGGCGCCGCGGCGGGGCGGTCGCCAGCGTCTTGGCCGAGCGGTGGGCGGCCCTCGGGGCCTTCCGGCGTCGGCAGGTGACTCGGGCGAGTACGGACCAGGGGTCATTTGTTTTAATTAAAACAAAGCATTCAGGTGAAGTCCCACTGGATCATACCGCGCCCGATGTGATTTGCGCGATTAACAGATATCAAAGTGAAGACATTCAATAGCGCGGGTAAGCGGCGGAGTAACTATGACTCGCCCAGGCAGCCAAATGCCGTCATCTGGTGTGGCGCGCTGGATGGATGGCGATTCCCCAGCGTACGTCTGCACTATCCGGCGGCCGGCCCGAGGAGGCGAGGCGGCAGAATCGACGAGGAAGAGACCTGTTGAAGCGACTCTGGTCGAGGCTTTGTGAAATGACTTGAGAGGTGTAGGATAAGTGGGAGCGGAAGCGGCGAAGTGAAATCACCACTACTTTTAGCGTTATTTTAGCATTCCGTGAATCGGAGGCGGGGAACATCCTCGCTGGACCAGCGCTCGATCGATCCGGCGAAGACATTGTCGGAGGGTGGGGGTTGGTGGGGCGGCACATGCGTTAAAGATAGCGCGGTGTCCTAAGATGAGCTGGCGAGAGAGCAATCGTGTCTAAGACAAGGTGCTTCGTTTGATTCGATTTCAGTCTGAATCTGACATGAAAGGCGTGGCCTACCGATCCTTTAGACCTTGATTTGAAGCTAGAGGTGTCGGAAAAGTTACCACTGAGGATAAGCGGCTTATGGCGGTGGCGTTCATAAGCGGCGTTAGCACGATCAGCCGATGTAGCTCTTCCTATCATTGTGAAGCGGGAATTCACGAGTGTTGGATTGTTCTTTACGATAGGGAGCGTGGTGGGTTTTAGGCCGTCGTGAAGACGGGTTAGTTTTACCTAGCAGTGGCCGGTGTGCCAATAGTAATTCAACCTGAGTACGAGAGGAACGTTGATTCGCACAATTGGTCATCGGCTTGGTTGAAAAACTGATGTAGTGAAGCTACCGTCTTGTTGGATTATGATGACGCCTCTAAGTAGAATCAGGGCTAGAAACGGCAGCGTCTTGGAAATCGCCATTCGCGAGCCCTCGGTGGGGGCCTCGGCTGAGCCGCGTGTCGCCCAGTCGGGTCCTCGCGGTGGACAAACAGTGGGCCGCCTTGAGCGATATTCCATGGCCAGGCGGCGGGTGCGGTCTTCGCGAGCGACTTAATCGCGGCGGGTATTGTAAGTGGCGAGTGGCGCTTGCTACCGCGATCCGGCGCGAGATTCAGCCTATGTCGCTCCGATTCTGTCCCTCCCCACTCGAACCATCCACGCGTTTCCCTTTTACGTCCCTCCGACAGAGGTTGGAGTACCGGGGTGGTACGAAACCCACCAGGCCGTTGAACAAATCTTAGGTCGACGGATAAAGCATGCGTATGGAATAAAGCTAAGCGAATGAGAGCGATTGGGTGGCGTGATTGCCGCAAATCCGAGACGGCCAAATTCGGACCATACGACTTGCGGCTGCACCGCGGGCTGTGCCATGGTGCCTCGGTGCGTGCGCCTTGCGTCCGATCGTGAGCGTGTTGCCTGATCCGTGGTGAGCGGATTCGAGGCGTAGTGTAGTGTCCTTGTGCTGACCATGCGTTATCTCCCCGCCCCATGATGGCCCATGCTGCCTCCCCATGCTAAGCTAGGCCATGCTTAAACCACGGTGCCCTCGGCCTAATTGCCAGCAGCACCTGAATCCTTGTTGCTTACTTTAAGTGTCGTTTCAGGCAGTGCACCGGCTTCAGTCGTGACATGCCTGATCAGGTGCCTCGGCCTAGGCTTTGAGTGCCGTAACATGCACCGCGACGCGGTGATTGACCTAGTGCCATGCCTAGGCCGCGGTGATTCGGCTGGGTGGCACAGGCGGTGCGCCGACCCGAGTGCTTTGCCTAGGCGCGATTGCCTGTGAAGTGCTTGCCGAGCCTGATCGCGCCGACCCTGGCGTGCACGTGACATGCTAGGCACGGTGATTCGACCTTGTGCTTGCCTAGGCCGGCACGGGCCTAGTGCCATGACATGCATGAAGCGCGGTGATTAGCGCCGTGGCACTGGGCACGGTGCACGGGCTGGTGCCGTGACATGCACGGGCCGCGGTGCCTCGGCCTAGTGCCATGACATGCACGGGCATGATTGCACCGGGCCTAGTGCCATGACATGCCTGACGATGATTCAACCACAGTCTGCACTAAACACGGTGCCTCGACGCGGTGCTTGCCTAAGCCGCGATTACTTTGGGCCTAGTGCCATGACATGCCTGAACGAGGTTTGCCTGGTGCATTTACTGGGCGGGGGTGCCGTAGCTAGTGGCCATGCCGTGCTACGGTGCCCTCAGGCTGGTGCAAGGCGTGCGCCGACGCGACCGCACCGGAAGCCTGGTGCCCATTACATGCCAGACGCGATTGCTTACCGACTAGTGCCATGGCACAAGTACCGTGCCTCGGCCTAGTGCCATGGCACAGACGCGATTGCCTCGATCACGAAGATGCCATGGCGGGCGCGGTGCCTCGGCTAGTGCCGGCGACGTGCCTAAGCAACGATGGCCTAGTGTCATGGCGCAGACGCCAGATGCCTCGGTCTAGTGCTATGGCATGGGCACGGTGCCTCAAACTAGTGCCGCCGACATGCTGGCGAAGCGATTCGGCCTAGTGTCATGGCTGGAGCCTGATGCCTCGGCCATATCGCGGTGCTGGGCATGTGTGGCAGGCCGGGGGCAGTCTTAGGCGGGTCGATTCGGCCCTGGTGTCATGGCACGGGCGGTGCCTCGGCCCGGTGCTTGCCTAAACGCGGTGGTGCCTCGACCTAGTGCCATGACGTGCCTAAACCGCGGTGGGGTCGGCCCTAGTGCCATGGCATGCCTAGGCACGATGATTCGGCTAGTGCCATAGACGCCTGGAGTACTGATGATTGACCTAGTGCCGCCCAGCATGCCTAGGCGCCGATGGATTGGCCTAGTGCGTGCACCTCTAGGAGCAGTTGCCTCGGCCAAGTGCTTGCCTAGGCGGTGGCTTTGACCTAGTGCCTTGGCATCTCTCAACACGCGGCGTTCGCGGGTGCCTCGGCCTTGTGCCATGACATGCTGAACACGGTGGTTAATTTCAGTGCCATGCCATGCCATGCCTAGATTAAGCTTCGCCCCAGTTTTAAAGCATTGTTTTTTTTAGGGTTGAGGTTTTATTTCTATCATGAATGTGCCATTCCATGCCTAGACACGGTGCCTCGGTCTAGTGCTATGTGCCATGCTAGACACACGGGGCTCGGCTTTGGTGCTGCTCTGTGTACCTGGGCACACGGGGCCTCGGCACTGAGTGCTTATGCCATGCCATGCCATGCCATGCCTGAACACCGGACCTCAGGCCTGGTGCTATGCCATGCCATTTGCATCACTGAACACGGGGCCTCGGCTTTAGTGCTATCATATGCCATGCACAGACACCACTGCAGACTCAGGCTGGTGCTGTCTCCATGCCATGCCAGCCCATGCCATGCCCTAGACACGGGGCCTCGGCTGAGTCTTCATCCTTATCTGTGCCATGCCATGCCCTAGACACACGGGGCCTCGGCCTAGTGCTATGCTATGCCATGCCATGCCGCGCCATGCATGCCATGCCATGCCATGCCATGCCCTGGACACACGATGCCTGGCGCTGATCTTTATGGCATGCCATGCACTGACACCGCAGGGCCTCGCTTCAGTGCTATGGCATGCCATGCCTAGACACACGGGGCCTCCGGCGCCTAGTGCTGGCATGCCATGCCTGAACCACCGCAGGGCCTGGGGCCTCGGGCTGATCTTTATGGCATTCCATGCTGAACACACAGACCTCAGGGCCTCCGAGCCCGAAATCTTATGCGCCATGCCCTAGACACCGCGGGGCCTCGGGGCCTCGGGCTAGTGCTATGGCATTCCATGCCTAGACACACGGGGCCTCGGCCTCGGGCTAGTGCTATGGCATTGCCATGCCCTGGGGTGCCACCACGGGACTCGGCGCCTCGGGGTGTCACTGTGGCCATGCCCTGAGACACGGGACTCAGGCTCGGGCTGAGTGCTATGGCATGCCATGCCTGGGCCTGAGGCCTCGGGGCCTCGGGCTAGTGCTCTGGCATGCCATGCCTAGACCCCCGGGGCCTCGGGCTAGTGCTATGGCATGCCATGCCTGTTCCACGAGGCCTCAAGGGGCCTCGGGCTAATTATAGCATACCATGCCTGAACCTGGGGCCTCGGGCTAGTGCTATGGCATGCACCATGCCTAGACACCTGGACCTCGGGCTAGTGCTATGGCATTCCATGCCCTAGACACACGGGGCCTCGGGGCCTAGTGCTATGGCTTGCTATGCATAGGCACCCAGGGGCCTGGCTGGTCTTTCATCTGCCGTACTGAGACATATGGCCTCGAGTCAGCGCTTTGTCGTACTGAGCACACGGGGCTCGGCGCCTAGTGCCATGCCATGCCTTGCCACTGGGCGCTGGGGCTCGGTCTAAAGCTTTGTCATGCCTAGACACACGGGGCCTCGGCGCTAGTGCCATGGCATGCCTAGATTATAGGGCCTCGGTCTGGTGCTTTGTCATGCCTAGACACACGAGGACTCGCTGGTGCTGTGCATGCCGTACCATGACTCCGCGGTGCCTCGACCTAGTGCTTTGCCCGCGCCACGGTAACCCGTTCCATCGTGCCAAAAGCGTAATTTGCAATATTGATAGGTGCCTGCAGGCAATATTGATGGTGCCCTGACCCTTGTTGTCCTCCGTGCCATTGCGCCCAGACAATATTGGTGGCTTTCGCCTATGCCTTAATGGCTCACACTACTTGAAGTACTCGTTCTATTCCATTGTTTCTTCCTCATTCATTGTTCAAATATCATTCTCATGATAAAATGTTTTCAATACCTTTTCCCATGTTTTTATATTCCTATATTTTACCCCAGAAAAAAAAAATTTAAAATTATCACTTTTTCATTTAAAATATTATCAAATATTAATATTTTATAGTAGTAAAATAATGCATTCAGTAGTCAAATCTTAAATCAAATTCTTTTCCCTATTTTCCCCTATTTTCTATTTTTCCCCTGTTTTTCACCTATTTTTCGCCTACTTTTTTGATAAATAAATTAAAATAAAATATTTCCCTCCACTTCGTCGATCAATTCTGGTCCCAAATATTTTTCCCATGTGAAAAATGAATTTTAAAAAAAATATTTTTACTATTTTCTCCCTATTTTTCCCTATTTTCCCCCCTATTTTTTTTTCTATTAAATAAATAAAAATAAATATTTTAACGTCCAAATTTTTTTTCTTCTTGGCCATGTATAATTATTATAAAGAGAATGCGCAAAAGGGACTAACATCGGCTTTCTGGTTAAGAATTTGCCATTATGTCTCCTCGAGCATGTGTGATGTCTCCTCCAGTTTTTTTCCAAAGGAAGCATATTGCTCTTTAAGGGGTGGTTGCCTCTATGGGGCAGCGGCGCACCCGACCTAGGCACGCGGCATGCTACCCCCGGCGATCTGCACCATGCCACTTTAGTGGCATGAGGTGCTCATATGCCACCCATGAGCCCTCGACATCCGTTAACGTTGGTAAACCGATGACCAGTTGCTTGCTCCTGCGATCGTTACGCTCGACTCGTTACCTAAGATGCCATCTTTGCTTGCCCATGGCGCCCAAGCCTATGGACGGACGTTCTACGCGTTGCGCGAGCATGCTCGTTCCCCAGCGTTGCCCAGCGTTGCTTGAGCGAAGGCGCGCCCTCGTTCCCCACCGCTTTGCCTCCGCTGGTGCGCGCCTCCTGGGCATGGTGCCTGGCCTTGCACCGGGCATGGTTGCCTCGGCCTAGTACCTTCACCTGAACATGGTGCCTCGGCCTGAGTACCTTGTTTAGGCATGGTGCCTCGGCTGATACCTTGCACTGTTGCGGTGCGCCGGTTGCTCACCGCCTTGCACGGGCATGGTGCCCGCCGACCTGAGTGCATGCCTCGGCGGGGTGCCGCCGACTGTGCATGCCTAGGCGGTGCTGGCTGGTGCGCGCGCACTGGGCATGGTGCGCCGACAGTGCATGCCGCCGACGAGTTGCCGCCGACTGGTGCGCGCCGGGCATGGTGCCTCGACAGATGCATGCCTCGACGGTGCCTCGACCTAGTGCGTGCCTTAGGCGGGGTGCCTCGACCTGATGCATGCCTAGGCGGTGCCTCGGCCTAGTGCATGCCTCGACGGAGATGGCTCGGCCTGGTGCGAGCCTCGGCGGGGTGCCTCGGCCTAGTGCATACGGACGGGGAGTGCCTCGGCCTAGTGCATGCACAGACGATTGCCACCGACCTAGTGCATGCCCCTAGATAAGTGCCTCGGCCTAGTGCTGGCCTAGTCGCGGTGCTTTGGCCTAGTTCATGCTAGGCGCGGGGCGCCGCCCTAGGCACGGCGGTGCCTCAGTTTAGTGCATGCCTAGCCATGGTGCCTTCGCCTGGTGTCGCGCGCCTGGGCGGGTGCCTTCACCTGGTGCTGCCTAGGCGCGATGCCTCGACCCTGGCGGTGCATGCCTAGGCCTGGTGCTCGGCTTGGTGCGCCCTAGCAGGTATGGCACCATGGCTGGGCACTTGCGCCTTGCGTCTTTGCCCCGTGTGCACACCTTACGCTTGTGGCATGGGCGTGCTCATATCACCACCCCGATCCTGGCATCGATTGCATGCGGCTAGACAATGATCCCGTTGCTAGCTCTCCCATGCGATCTTTGTCGGCTCGTTGCCCTAAGACGCCATCTTTGCCTTGCCCTTGGCTCCAGAGCCTATAGGCGGATGTTCTACATTGCAAGCATGCCTCTCGTTCCCTAGCCATGGTGCCTCCGGCTTAGTGCCTTGGCTAGGCACGGTCACGCTGTCCTAGTGCATGCCTATGCATGAAGCCTCGGCTGTAGTGCATGCTGGGCATGGTGCTAGTGCCATGCTGCAAGTGGTTCCTCGGTTTAGTGCCTTGCCTAGGCAAGGGTTCCTTAGCTTAGTGCCTTGCCCTGGCAAAGGTTCCTTGGCTTGATGCCTTGCCACAAACACGGTTCCTCTCCACCAGTGCCCCTTGCCTAAGCACGATTTTGGGTAGTGCCATGACATGCTTTAAGGCACGGTGCCTTAGGCGAAGTCTGTGCCTGAACATGGTGCCTCGGCTGATACCATTTCATGCCTAGACACGGTGCCTCGGCATAGTTCATTACCTAGACATGGTGGCTTAGGCACTATGAAGGCTTTAATCTTCTTTGTCTAGAGCTTGTCTTGATTTGTGACCCAAACTATTCGGTTGCTTGGAAATAGTGTTATCATTCTTCTCATTGCCTACAATGGTACTCTGAAAGGATCACTTATTTGCTTCCGTGTGTGCTTCTTGGAGACAACTCGACTAGTCACGGTTCGGTGTGGTGCATCTTGAAGTCAACACGATAGGCGTGTGAGTGGTGTTTGGGTAATGTGGGTTTGGTGGGCTCCTTGCTCGTGCAGCGGCTATTGCCGATCCTCTCATTCCTAGCTACAAAGCGCTTGAATCAAGCCTTGGGCATCGGCAATAATGGTTCTGTGTTACCTTCAATCGATGGAATTTTCTCTCGAATGTTGCCTTTCTCCATCTAAGCTCTGCTCGTGGGCGGAGTGGACCTTACTGGCGATCGCCGTGCTCCATGTACTCCCCCCCGCAGCGTGTGACCATGCGAAGGGGTTTCACAATGGGCCATGATGATGCGTTTCAATTAACTCTCGGATGCGGAACCTTAACACGGGCATGGGATCTAAAGATCCGCAATATTACTTGCCGAGGAAGCTTAAGCGTTCATCGTAAACCAGCGCATTAATAATACGACGATCGGCTTTGCTTTGCCATCGGCGCATTGTAATGGTCTAGGGTAGTGCATCGCGGTTAGGCGTTGCGCAAGAATGCTACTGGTTGATCCTGCCGTTAGTCATATGCTTGTCTCAAAGATTAAGCCATGCATGTGTAGTATATGAACTAGTCGGAGGCGTGAAGCTGCGAATGGCTCGATAAATCGATTATAGTTTGTTTGATGGTGCTTTGCTACTCGGATAAGCGTAGTAATTCTAGAGCTAATACGTGCAACAAACCCGACTTACGGAAGGATGCGAACATTAGATAAAGGTCGACGCGGGCTATGCGGGTTTGCTACGATGATTCATGATAACTGGCAGTTCCTTGCGGCCATCGTCGCGGCGGCGCATCATTCAAATATACCTTTATCAACTTTCGATGGTAGGATAGTGGCTACCATGGTATTGGCGGGTGACGGAGAATTAGGGTTCGATTAGGAGAGGAGCGAGCCGGCTACCACATCCAAGGAAGGCGGCGGGCGCGCAAATTGCAAATCGACACGGGAGGTAGTAATGATAAATAACAATCACCCAGGGCTCTTTAGTCACAGTAATTGGAATAAGTACAAAGTAAATCCCATACTTGAGGATCCATTTGGAGGCAAGTGCGGTGCCGGCGGCCGCGGTAATTCGACTCAATAGCGTATATTTTAAGTTGTTGCGGGTTAAAAAGCTCGTAGTTGGACTTTGGGGATGGAGTCGGTCGGTCCGCCTTGGGTGTGCAGTCCTCTTGTCCCTTACAAACGATGCGCTCACGGTCTGCATGGCGGGTCGTGCCTCGATCGTATTACTTTGAAGAAATTAGAGTGCTCAAAGCGAAGCCTACGCTATGGATACATTAGCATGGGATAATCGCCGGATTCGGTCTATTGTGTTGGCGCCGGGATCGGAGTAATGATTAACGGGGACGGTCGGGGCATTCGTGTTTCATAGTCAGAGGTGAAATTCTTGGATTTATGAAAGGCGAACAAGCTGCGAAAAGCATTTGCGAGGATGTTTTCGTGTCAGAGCGAAAGTTGGGGGCTCGAGCGATCGGATGCCGTCTAGTCTACGACCATAAGCGATGCGGGCCGAGGATCGGCGGATGTGCTAGGACTCGGCGGCACCTTATGAGAAATCAAAGTTTTTGGGTTCCGAGGGTATGGTGTGAGCGAAGCAGGAATTGTGGAAGAAGCTATGCCGAGTGGAGCCTGCGGCTTAATTATTTCCCGACACGGAAGCGAGTCCGGACATAGTAGGATTACCAGGGCGAGGCTCTTTCTTGATTCTATGGGTGGTGGTGCATGGCCGTTCTTAGTTGGTGGGCGATTTATGCGGTTAATTAGTTGAGCGAGACCTCGGCCACGCTAACTATTTATGCGAAGGTGATCCTCACGCGGCCGGCTTCTTCAAGGACTATGGCGCTTAGGCGAGGAAGTTGAGGCAATAGCAGTGCGTGATGCCGCCCAGATGTTACGGGCGCCGCAGCGTTTACCGCGATGTATTCAGCGAGTCTATGGCCTTGGCGGCGGGCGGGTAATCTTTGAAATTTCGCCGTGATGGGGATAGATCATTGGGTTGTTGGTGCTGGCCCGAGATTTCCTAGTAAAGCGCGAGTCATCGGCTCGCGTTGACTACGTCCGCCCTTTGCGCACACATGTCGCTCCTACCAAATTGAATGGTCGGTGAAGTGTTCGGATCGGCGTGAGGCGGTTCGCCCACGCCCTGCGACGTCGCGAGAAAGTCCACTTGAACCTTATCATTCAGAGGAAGGAGAAGTAATAACAAGGTTTCCGTAGGTGAACTGCGGAAGGATCATTGTCGAACTATCGACCCGAGCGACCTGTGTTCGCGTTGTTTAACAACCCATCGAGGGCGAGAGCGGGCGTAGGCCCTCCTCCGCTCGATGGATCGATTGGGCCTCGCGGGTACTTTCCTCTGCCCAGGCGTGAGAGTGTCTTCTTGGGGACCTTCCCGGTCCCAACCGCGGGCAAAGTGGAAAAGCGTAGGAAAACCTATGAGGCTCAACGCCATCCCGTCGCCCGGTCACGGGTGGCGGGAAGGCAAATCGATCGTTCTCCTAAAAGCGACTATTAGCGGATATCTAGAACACCATCGATGAAGAGCGTGGCAAAATCGATACTTGGTGTGAATTGCGAATCCGAAGTGAATCATCAGTCTTTGAGCATAGGATTGCCCGGCGCCATTAGGTCGAGGAGCGCGCTGCACTGGGCGTCTGAACCACGTCGCCCCTCCACCCCTTCAGCGGTAAGAGGGCTGGGTTGGGGGCGGACATTAACCTCCATGGAACATCGGTAGTGGTTGGTTAAAAATACGTCGAGTGGCGATGCACGCCTTGACAAGCGGTGGTTTAGGCAGACCCCTGATCCTTTCCATCGTCGGGAGGAGGAAGGAGGAGAATCTCCGTGTCGGGTAGCTTGACGGGGCACCGCAGGCGAGAACCTCGGCGACGATGGTCGAGAGGCGGGAACACCAGGTTCGCTTTATATCAATAAAGCGGAGGAAAAAGCTTACAAGGATTCCCTTAATGCAATGGCGAACGGGAAAAGCCCGAAACGAAATCGGGCGGTCCGCCCGTCCAGTGTAGTCTGGAGCGTCCTCGTGACGGTGGATTACGAGTCCCTGGAAGGGCGCCGGAGAAGGAGTGAGCCGTCGTGCCGGACCATCCAGCATACAGTATTGTCGGCCAGTCGGGTTAATTTTAGAATCGACCCCAATCAGGCCCGGTAAATTAAAGATCCAAGGCTAAATCACAGGCGAGGCCGAATGCGCCAATTTCATCCGCCGCGAGAAGATGAAAAAGGACTTTGAAGAGTGAGTGCGAAATTGTCGGGAGAAGCGGATGGGGGCGGCGATGCGCCTCGATTGGATCGTGGGCGTCAGCCGATCCGTGCGTCGACTCGAAGCGCGGACGGCTAGCGTTTGGGGCGACCGAAGCGGGTTGTAGTCATACCGTGGAGGCGTGTCGCTGTCGTGGAATCTGGCGCCGCCCTCGGGTGCCCGGCCCTGTGCGCTCATGGCGTCGGCCGGTAGGCCCCCGTTCGACCAGATCTTGAAACGCGGACCAAGGAGTCGACATGTGTGCGAGTCAGCCCGGGCTAGTAAACCGTAAGGCGTAAGAAATTTGATCGGCGGGTCCTCGAGGGTGCACCGTCGGCCAGGCCTGATCTTAGAGAGAAGGGTTGGTGAGAGCATGCACAGCTCGGGACCAAAGATGGTGAACTATGCAGGCGGGGCGAGGCTGAGAGAGCTACCGGGTGGAGGCACTTGGCGATCTTCGCTGGTCTCGTCGTTCCGTCGACGGTATAGGGCGAAAGACTAATGGGGCCATCTAGTAATTGTGGGTTCCCTCGAGTTTCCCTCGGGATGGCTGGGCCCGCGGGTAGGGTTCTATCGGAGTAAATAAATGGTCAGAGGCATCGAGCATGGCCTTCCTCGAGCTGTCTCTGACTTTAAATAGGTGGGACCGGCATTTGCTCAGTGGCTGGGGCCGGGAATCGAGCTCCAAGTGGGCCATTTTGTGCGTGCGATCAGGGTTGACGGAAGCCCAGTTCACGGTGCCCAGTGTAGCTAACCTGAAACCCCTGAGGGTGTTAGTGTTGAATTAAGAGCAGCGGGGCGGTGGTCATAGATCGAAATCCGCTAAGGAGTGTGTAACAACTCACACCGAATCAACTAGCCGAAAATGGATGGGCGGTAGTGCCTGTCTATGCCGGCCGTCGGCGAGGCCCGAGCCTCGATAGAGGAGGCGCGGCGGTGTATGGCACAGAGCGCGAGCGGCCCGGGCGACGTCGGTCACGGATCTTGGTGGTATGCGCAAATATTCAAATGTGAGCTTTGAAGGCGAAGAGGAAAGGTTCCATGTGAGCGGCGCACACATGGGTTGGTGATCCCGAAACGGGGAAGCCGTCCGGAGTAATCTGCGCCGCGCGGAAGAACATCGAGGAATCGGGTTAACATTCGGCGGGGCGTGGCGGTGGCGGCAACGTTAAGTCGGGGCGTCGCGAGGCACCGGGAAAAGTTATCTTTTCGCAATTTGCTGACGCCCACCACAGGCGGCTCGGTAGGAGAGTAGAATCAGTAATTTGGAAAACCTGCTACGTCGCGTGGTGTCGGTCGTCTTTCGACGGCAATGAAATCGGAGGGGCCAAGTGCCTCCACGCCCGGTCGTGCTCATAACCGCATCAGGTCTCCAAGGTGAGCGACCTCACGGTCGATGAACAATGTAGGTAGGGAAGTCTGACAAGATGGATGGTAACCTCGGAAAAGTTGGCTGCGAGGGGTACAGGCACGGGGGTCCCGGTCGAACGCGTCATTTGTCGATTGGGTGCTCGGCGCTCCAGCGGCGGGCGGGTCGCGCGTGCGGCGAGAGACGAGATTTGAGCGGCTCCTCGGGGCCTTCCACAGGCGTCGAGCGGTGCGACTGAGCGAAAGTGCGGACAAGGGAGTCAAACATTTGAGGTAAAACAAAGCATTGCGATGGTCCTGCGGATGCTCTCACGCAATGTGATTACGCGATGCTGCGAATGTCAAAGTGAAGGGATTCAAGCAAAGCGGGTAGCGGCGGGAGTAACTATGACTCTCTTAAGGTAGCGAATGCTGTCATCTAATTAGTAATGATGAATGGTCTCAATTCCTTTGTCCTGTCTACTATCCAGTGAAACCGAAGCCGAGAGCAGGCTTGAGAATCGTGAGGAAAAGAAGACCTGGTAGGCTTGACTCTAGTCAGACTTTGTGAAATGACTTGGAGGTGTAGGATAAGTGGGGCCGAGGCAGTGATGAAATACCACTACTTTTAACGTTATTTTGCTTATTCCGTGTTGAATCGGGCGGGGGGTATCTCTCTTTTTGGACCAAGCGCGCTCATGCTTGTCAGTCGGGCGGGACGTGTCCAGTGGGGAGTTGGGCTGGGGGCGAGCACATCTGTTAAAAGATACTTGGGTGTCTGAGATGAGCTCAACGAGACGAGAAATCGTGTGGAACAAAAAGGGTAAAAGCTCGTTTGATTCGATTTCGGTGCAGTCTGAGCCGTGAAAAGCGTGGCCTACTCGATCCTTTGGACCTTGAATTTGAAACAGGTGTGAGGAAAAAGTTACGGGGATAAGCGGCTTGTAGCGTGGCGTTCATAGCGGCGTTGCTTTTTGGGTCGCCGATGTCGGCTCTTCCCTATCATTGTGAAGCGAATTCACCGAGTGTTGGATTGTTCACCCACCAATAGGGAGCGTGGTTGGGTTTTAGGCAGGTCGTGGGACGGAGTTAGTTTTACCTGCGATGACGGAGTGTCGCGATAGTAATTCAACCTAGTACGAGGAGCCAGTTGGTCGCACAATTGGTCATCGGCGCTTGGTTGAAAAGAAGCCGGTCGACATGACTCTGTCATTGGATTATAATCCCGACGCCTCTAGAGTCGAGAATCCGGGCTAGAAGCGGCAGTCTTGTGCGTTAGACCACCATTAGGGGCCCTCGGCCCCTAGTACGTGTCCTTGGTGGGGTCCTCGCGGTGGACAAGCCGTGTGGGCGTAGCCAGGCTTTATTATTCCGGCCAGACGTAGGGTAGAATCCTTTGCGAGAACTGACTTCATCTGTGACGGGGTATTATGTAAGTGGCGGTGGCTGCTACCCACCGATCCGGGACTGGCTATAGCCGCTCCGATTAAATCCCTCCCCCTCGAGACCATCCACCGCGTTTTACTTTTTCGTCCTAAGATGAGAGTTGCGGAGCGTTACGCGGGTGGTACGGGAAACCCCCTTGGCCGTTGAACAAATCTTCGGTCGACGGATAAAGCATGCGTATGGAATAAAAGCTAAGCGAAATGAAGCGATTGGGTGGCGATTGCCTTGCTCGAAATCAAGATAAGCGAATTCGGACCCGGCCGCGACTTGCGCTTGCACCGCGGGCTATGCCATGGCATTTTCGGTCGTTACTTCGTCCGACCGTAGACATGTTGCCTCGATCTGCGTGGTGAAGCGGATTCCGGGCATGGTGTGAATCGCAATGCTGGAGCCATGCCATTACATGCGCCTCCCCCGCCGTGATATTGCATGTTTGCATACATTGCCGGTAGGCCGTACTTAGACACGGTCGCCTCGGCTGGTGCCGTAGCATGCCTGAATCCTTGGCACCGCCTAGAATTCGTTGCCTAAAGCGAGTGCCGCCGACTGGTGCGTGACATGCTAGTCCGCGGTGCCGCCGGCCGACCTAGTGCCATGGCATGCCTAGGCACGGTGATTGACTAGTGCCGTGCCTAGGCCGCGGTGATTACGGCACAGGTGGCACAGGCCGCGGTCGCGCCGACGAGTGCTTGCCTAGGCAGTCGCCGACCAGGAAGTGCTTGCCAGGCGCGGTGCACCGACTAGATGCCATGACATGCCCCTACAGGCGGTGATTGACCTTGTGCTTGCCTAGGCCGCGGCGCTGGGCTAGTCTCCGTGACATCATGGAAACACGGTGATTCCGCCTTGTGCTTGCACAGAGCGCGGTGCACCGGGCTTTAGTGCCGCATGATGACATGCACGGGCGCGGTGCCTCGGCCTAGTGCCATGACATGCACGGGCCGCGGTGCCGGGCCTAGTGCCATGACATGCCACAAACGCGGTGATTCAGCTGGTGCTTGCTTTCGCCGCTGATTGCCTCGGCCAAGTGCTTTTTGGCCGCGGTGCACGGGCGCAGATGCCATGACATGCACAGGCTGGGTTCCCACGCCTGAGTGCCTTGCCTAGGCGGTGCCATGGCCTGGTGACGCCATGCCTGGTGCCTCGACTGGTGCAAGGCGTACGCAGCAGTGCCTCGACTTTAGTGCCATTACATGCCAAGGCGCGGTGCGCCGACTTTAGTGTGGCACGGGCCGCGATATGCCTCGGCCTAGTGCCATGGCTGGGCACGGTGCCTCGGTCTAGTGCCATGGCATGGGCGCGATTACTTCGGCCTAGTGCCGCGACGGCACTGGCGGCCTAGTGTCGCGCTTTGGGCGCGGTGCACCGATTACGAGTGCCATGGCGCCTGGGCGCGGTGCCTCGGCTGGAGTGCCGCGGTATGCCTAAGCGAGCATTAGGCCTAGTGTCATGGCACGGGCACGGTGCCCTCGGCCGTATCCGTGCCTAGGCGTATCATGGCACTAGGCGAGCCAGGTGCTTAGAAGCGAGGTGATTCGGCTAGTGTGAAATAACAGACGCGATGCCTCGGCCGGTGCTTGCCTAAGCACGGTGGTGCCTGCGACTGGTGCCATGACATGCCTAGGCGGTGGTCGGCCTAGTGCATGGCATGCTAGGCACGGTGATTCGGCCTAGTGCCATGGCATGCTGGGCGCGTTGATTCGACCTAGTGCCATGGCATGCCTAGGCACGTGATTCGGCACTGATGCGTGCATGCCTCCCAGGAGCCCTGATTGCCTCGGCGAGTGCTTGCCTAGGCGCGGTGGCCGCGACTAGTGCCTTGGCATGCCTCGACACGGCGATTATTTGTGGTGCCTGCGACCTTGTGCCATGACATGCCTAGACAGGTGATTCGGCCCTAGTGCCATGCCATGCCATACCTAAGATTAAACTACATACCCCAGTTTAAAAAACATTGTTTTTAGGGTTGAGGTTTATTTCTATCATGAATGTGCCATTCCATGCCCTAGACACGGTGCCTCGGTCTGAGTGCTATGGCATGCCATGCCCTGAACACACGGGGCCTCGGCCTGGTGCTATGCCATGCCATGCCCTGAACCTGCAGACCTCAGGCTGGTGCTATGCGTGCCATGCCATGCCATGCCTAGACACACGGGGCCTCGGCCTAGTGCTATGCCATGCCATGCCATGCCTAGACACACGGGGCCTCGGCCTAGTGCTATGCCATGCCATGCCTAGACACACGGGGCCTCGGCCTAGTGCTATGCCATGCCATGCCATGCCATGCCATGCCTGGGCCTACAGGCCTGGCACAGTCTTTATGCCGTACCGTACCGTGCCGTACTGGAACACACGGGGCCTCCCGGCTGAGTGCTATGCTATGCCATGCTATGCCATGCCATGCCATGCCATGCCATGCCTAGACAAACGATGCCTCGGCGCCTAGTGCTATGGCATGCCATGCCTGAACACACGGGGCCTCCGCCTAGTGCTATGGCATGCCGTATTGCCTAGACACGGGGCCTCGCGCTAGTGCTGGCGTACCATGCTGAACACCGCGAGACTCGGGGCCTCGGGCTGATCTTCTGGCATTCCATGCCTAGACACCACGGGGCCTCGGCGCCTCGGGCTAAAGTGCTATGGCATGCCATGCCCTGAACACCTGGGCCTCTCGGGGCCTCGGGCTAGTGCTATGGCATTCCATGCCTAGACACACGGGGCCTCGGCGCCTCGGGCTAGTGCTATGGCATGCCATGCCTAGACACACAGGGGCCTCGGCGCCTCGGGGTAGTGCTATGGCATGCCATGCCTAGACACACGGGGCCTCGGGGCCTCGGGCTAGTGCTATGGCATGCCACCTGAACTGGGGCCTCGGGGCCTCGGGCTAGTGCTATGGCATGCCATGCCTAGGCCTCACGAGGGCCTCGGGCTAGTGCTATGGCATGCCATGCCTAGACACACGGGGCCTCGGGGCCTCGGGCTAGTGCTATGGCATGCCATGCCTAGACACACGGGGCCTCGGGCTAGTGCTATGGCATGCCATGCCTAGACACACGGGGCCTCGGGCTGAGTGTATAATTCCATGCCTGAGACACGGGGCCTCGGGGCTTTGATGCTGGCTTGCTGTGCATGAGCACACGGGGCCTCGGCCTAGTGCTATGCCATGCCTAGACATATGGCCTCGGTCTAGCGCTTTGTCATGCCTAGACACACGGGGGCCTCGCGCCTAGTGCCATGCCATGCCTTGCCTAGACACCAGGGCCTCGGTCTAGCTGTCATGCCTAGACACACGGGGCCTCGGCGCTAGTGCCATGGCATGCTAGACATAGGGCCTCGATGCAATTAAGCATGTGCCTAGACACCTGGGGCCTCGCCCTAGTGCTGTGCATGCCATGCCATGACTCAGGCGCCTCAGGCTGGTGCTTTGCCACGCCACGGTAACCCGTTCCATCGTGCCCCGAGAAGCGTAATTTGCAATATTGATGGAGTGCCTCGGCAATATTGATGAATTGCCACGACCCTTGTTGTCCTCCATTACCATTGCACCAAACAATATTGGTGGCTTTCGCGCCTATGCCTTAATCGCTTCCCTAACCATGCTTTCGTTTCTATTCCATTTGTTTGCTTCCTCATTCATTGTTCAAAATATCATTCGTGACAAAAAATGTTTTCAATACGCTTTTCGTATTTTCCCCTATATTCCTATATTTTTAGAAAAAAAAAATTTAAAATTATCACTTTTTGTTTAAAATATTATCAAATATTAATATTTTATAGTAAATATTGCATTCAAGTAGTCAAATCTTAAATCAATTCTTCCCTATTTTCCCCTATTTTCCCTATTTTCCCCTGTTTTCACATTTTACGCCTATTTTTATTAAATAAGTATAAATGAAATATTCCTCCCTTCAATCGATCGAGATTCCTGGTCCCAAATATTATTTTTCCCATGAAAAATGAATTTTAAAAATATTTTTACTATTTTCTCCTATTTCCCTATTTTTCCCCTATTTTCTAGTAAATAAATAAAAATAAATATTTTAACGTCCAAATTTTTTTCTTCTTTTTTTTTTCTTGGCCATGTATAAATTATTATAAAGAGAATCTGCAAAACGGGACTAAAATCGCTCTGGTTAAAATTTTCCATTATGTCTCACCAAAACATGTGTGATGTCTCGCCAGTTTTCCAAAAGGCTTTATATTGCTCTTTAAGGGGGTGGTTGCCTCTATGGGCTTGCGGCCTTTTGACCTTCAAACAACCTTGCGAGTGCTACCCGGCGTGCACACACCCATGCCGCTCGTGGCATGGGGCGTTAACTCATATACGCCTGAGCCCCTCGACATCAGATTGGGTAGAGCTGGAACAATGACCACAGTTGCTTGCTCTCCCACGCGTCGTTGTCGACTTCGTTGCACCCTAAGGAGTATACATCGCCTTTGCCCGCGGCCGCCCAAGCCTGGATGGGCGTTCCCCACGTTCTGAAGCATGCCTCTACCGTTTTCACCCCGTTTTACCCCGTTGCTTGGCGTGAAGGCGCTGCCCTCGTTCCCCATTTTGCCTCCGCCTGGTGCAGCCCTCCTAGGCATGGTGCCTAGTACCTTGCCTGGGCATGGTGCCTCGGCCTAGTACCTTGCCTAGACATGGTGCCTCGGCCTAGTACCTTGTTTGGGCATGGTGCCTCGGCCTAGTACCTTGCCTAGACACGGTGCCTCGGTTGCTCCTGCCTTGCCTGGGCATGGTGCCTCGGCCTAGTGCGTGCCTCATTGAGAGATTGCCTCGGCCTGGTAAGCCTGGAAGCGAGGTGCCTTGGCCTAGTGCCTTGCACGGGCATGGTGCCTCCCGGCTGAGTGCGTGCCTGTTGAGATTGCCTGGCTCCCAGTGCGCTTGCACAGGCATGGTGCCTCGGCCTGGTGCGTACTCTGTGGGGTGCCTCGGCCTGAGTGCATGCCTTAGACGAGGTGCCTCGAGCCTGGTGCATGCCCCTGGGCAGGGTGCCTCGGCCTAGTGCATGCCTCAAAGCTAGGTGTGGCTCGGCCTGAGTCTGCTTCGACGGGGCGCACCGGCCTGAGTGCATGCACGGGCGAAGGTGCCACCATTTAATTGCATGCACGGGCGAGGTGCCTGACTTTAGATGCATGCCTAGATAGGTGCCTCGGCCTAGTGCATGCCTGAATCGCGGTGCTTTGGCCTGGATTCATTGCTAGGCACGGGGCCTTTGCCTGGGCAGGTGCCTCCCGGTTGGTGCGCCTAGCCATGGTGCCTTCGCCTGATGTCTTGCCTGGCGAGGTGCCTTCACCTGAATGCATGCCTAAGCGTTGTGATGCCTCGGCCTGGTGCATGCCTGGGCATGGTGCCTCGGCTTAGTGCCTTGCTTAAGGTATGGCACCGCATGGCCTAGGCACGCTGCCTTAAATCTTTGCCCACAGCGTGCACACGCCCGTACCACTTGTGGCATGGGGCGTGCTCATATGCCACCCCCCCGAGTCTCGACATCAGATTGCTGTCTGGCTAAAACCCGATGATCCGTTCGCTAAGCTCTTCCCGTTGATCTTTGTCGGCTCGTTGCCTAAGACGCCATCTTTGCTTGCCCTTGGCCTCCCAAGCCTATAGACGGATGTTCCCCACATTTGCAGGCATGCACACCGTTCCCACTAGCCATGTTTTTGGCTTGATGCCTTGGCTGACACGGTCTGTCCTAGTGCATGCCTATGCGTGAAGCCCTGTTTAGTGCATGCTAGGCATGGTGCTGATGCCATGCTGGGCGTGGTTCCTTCGATTTAGTGCCTTGCCTGACGAGTTCTTGCTGATGCCTTGCCTGGCGAAGGTTCCTTGGCCCAGTGCCTTGCCACACAAACGCGGTTCCTCTCCTGTGCCTTGCTAAGCACGGTGCACGGGGTAGTGCCGTGACATACTAGGCCGCGGTGCCTTGACGAAGTGCATGCCTGGGCAAGCGAATTGCCTCGGCTGGAAATTGCCATTTCATGCCTAGACCGCGGTGCCTGGCGCGTTCAGCTACCTAGACATGGTGGCTTAGACTGCTTAGGCTTGCAATCTTAGCGGCTACCGGCTTGTCTTGATTTGCTTGACCAACTATTAGGTTGCTTGGAAATAGTGTTATCATTCTTCTCATGCCTACAATGGTACTACAAGGGCATCACTTGTTTATCCAGTGTGCTTCTTGAGACAACTCCCAACTTCGTCGTCACAGTTCCGATTGTGTGGTGCATCTGATGCTTTGATGGCGTGTGAGTGGTGTTTAGGTAATGGGTTGGTAGGCTCCTTGCTTTCGTCGTGACTGTTGCTACGTCCCTCCTCATTCTAGCTACAAAGCGCTTGAATCAAACGCCCAGGCATCGGCAATAATGAACATGTTGCCTTCCCGGTCGATGGAATTTTCTCACAGATGTTGCGCTCTCCGTCTAGCTCGCTCGCGGGGCGAGTGGACCTTGCAGCGATCACATCGTGCTCCATGCCTCCCCACGCGTGTGACCATGCGAAGGGGTTCTGTGGGTAGGCGAGTGCCAGACGCCTCTCGGTCGGAACTCTCCAACACGGTGTGGATCTAAGATCACAATGTTGCCGAGCTTGAAAGCGTTCATCGTTGACATGATATCTCTGCGACGATCGACTTTGCTTTGCCCTCCGACACCATTGTGGTCTGGTGGGTGCATCACGATTAGAGCCGTTGCACCGAGAATGCTTCCACGGGATTGATCTGCGGAGTAGTCCGCCAATAGCGTCTCAAGGTCGCCATGCATGTGTAAGTATGACTAATTGATTGTCGAGCTGCAGGTGGCTCATTAAATCAAGTTATAGTTTGTTGTTGTTACTTGCTACTCGGATATAGTAGTAATTTAAGGCTAATCTGGCGTGCGGCAAACCCGACCTGGAAGGATGCATTATTGATCAAAGATGGCGCGAACTCATGCGTTGCTGCAATCAGTTCTTAATGGCACCTGACGGATCGCGACCATAGTGCGCCGGCGTATATCGTTCAAATATCTTATCAACTGATGGCCGGATGTTCTCGTGGTAGTGGCGGTTGGCTTGTGCGGAAGGTAAAGTTGATTCGGAGAGAACTGAGAAAGCGTATATCAAAGAAGACGCGCGATGGCGCCAATTACCCAATCGACCGCGGGGAGGTGAGAACCAATAATCGCAATCAAGACTCGCTGATCCCGGCCGAGTTGAATCAATTCAGTCAATCGCCGAGGATCGTGGGCCGATGGTGCGATGTTTGACGATCATTCAACTCCATCAGCGTATATTGATTGTTGCGTTAAAAAACAATCACGTTGGACTTTGGAGTTGATTGGTGGTGGCGCCGGGTAATACCACGTTAACGCGTATTCGCGGCGTCGCTCTGCGATCTCGCGTGGATTGGCGCCTCAAGATCGTGACGCTGAAGAAAGTGAACAAAGCCAAAACCTCGCTGTGGTTAATAGCGTGGATAACATCATAGGATTTCGGTCCTATTGTGTTGGCCTTGGATAGATGATTAAGCAGGGGCGGGTGGGGCGTTCGTGTTTCTGCCAGTCGGAGGTGAAATTCTTGGTTTATGAAGGCGAACAGCTGAAAACATTTGCCGGGGTGTTTCCATTAATCAAACGAAGAGTTGAGACTCGAAGGCGATGGGATAAAATCTAGTCTCGACGTAAGCGATGCCAGGCCGGGATCGGCGGATGTTGCCGGACTCAGGCCTTATAAAAATCAAGTTTTTGGGTTCAGGAAATATGGTGCAAAAATTTTGAAACTCAAAAGTGGAAGACTCACGAGTGGAGCACAACATTAGTTATTGTTTCTGGGGAAACTTACGAAGTCGGATTGTAATGGATTATTGGGGCGAGCTCTTTCGCGATTCTATGGTGGTAATTATGGCGTTCTTAGTTGGTGGAAGCGATTTGTGATTAATTCGGTCATGGCGAGACCTCAGCTGCTAACTAGCTATGCGAAGGTGATCCTCACTTGTGACTTCTTAGAGGGACTATAGGCAAGGCGAGGAAGTTGAGGCAATAACGGTGCGGTGCCCTTAGATGTTACAGACGCCGCAGCGATTCTGGCTGATATTCAACGGTCTATAGCCTTGGCAAGCCGGGCCGGAGTAATCTTTGAAATTTCATCGTGATGCGGATGGACATTGCAATTGTTGGTCTTGTGAGAATTCTAGTAAGCGAAGTCATGTTTCGGCGTTGACTACGTCGCCGCTGTACCACGCCCGTCGCTCACTGCCGATTCGAATGGTCCGGTGAAGTGTTCGGATCGGCGATGAAGCGGATTGCGGCCTGCGGCATCGCGAGAAGTCCATGGCGACCTTATCAGTACAGAGGAAGGAGAAGGTAAACAAGGTTCGATAGGTGAACGCCTGCGGAAGGATCATTGTAGAACCTATCGACGAGCGACCCGTGAACCACGTTGTTCCAACAGCCGCCAGCGGCGATGGGAAGCTGAGCCCTCGCTCTGTTTCTCCACGATGGATCGGTGGGCCTCGCCCGAGCGCCCTGCGCTGGGTGCATGGGGGTTGTCTTGGGGATGCCAGAGTCAGCGGCGAACCCCGTGGAAGCGCTGAAAGCTTGCGAAACAGCCATCCGTGCTTCCGGTCGCGATCGCGGCGGGAAAAGCGTGGTCGTTAACTCACAAAAGCGACTCTACGAGCGCGGATCATCTAGGCTCTCGCATCGATGAAGAAACGTAGCAAAAATCGATGCGGTGTGAATTCGCGAGAATCCAGTGAATCGCCAGGTGCGAGCATAAGTGCGCCCGGCGCCGCGTCAGTGAGGAGCACGCTTACGCTGGGCGTGCGAACGCGTGTGCCCCTCGCTTGTTTCCGCGAGTAAGGGCACGGGTTAGGCGGACGTGGCTCCATGGAACGCCCGCGTCAGTGGTTGATTTAAAAATCTGACCGTGGCGTGCAGCGCCGACAAGCGGTGGTTTGAAAGCAGACCCGGTCTTTCCTCGTCGAGAGGAAGGAGAGGAGGAGCTCTCCATCGGGCGCGGCGCCGCGGCGGAGACCTGAGCCCGGGGCTCAGCCGGCGACCCGGGGTAGGCGGGAACACAGCGGGTTTAAATATGTGTGCGGAGGAAAAGGAAACTTGCAGGTTCACCAGTAGGCCGGCAGAAGCGGGAAAAGCCCCGGCTTGAAGATCCCAGGCGGGTCCTTAGTCAGTGTAGTACGGAGCGTCGTGACGGGCCAAGACTGAGTCCACACGGAAGGCGCGGGAAAGGTGAGCCCAGTCGTGCCGGACCACTGTCTTCAATGTCAGAGGTGGGTTGTTGGGAATGCATTTGTTCGGGCGTCGTCGTCAAGGCTAAATACGGGCGAGAGCCGATGGCAAACAAAGTACGCGAGGAAGAAAGTGAGAACATAGAAAAATTGAAAGTGGCAGGAAATTGTCGGGAGGAAGCGGATGGGTTGTGATGCGCGCGTTCGGTCGGATGTCGACGGCGTCCGCGAGTCGCGTCAACTAAACGGACCGACGTTTGATGGCGACCCAAGCCAGTTGTGATCATACCGTGAAGCGTTATTGCTTCGATCGTGGAATCTGACGCCGCCTCATTAACCCGGCTTTGTGCGCTCATGGCGTCGGCGGCGATTTGTCGGCAGATCTTGACGGACCGAAGTCGACATGCAGTCGCGGGCTAGTAAACCGCAAAGCGGGAAGTGATCGGCGGGATCGCCGAGTGCAGGTCGGCCAGACCTTGATCTTACGAAGAGAAGGGTTCGGTGAAGGCATGCCTGTGGTTGAAAGATGGTGAACGCTCACTGGCGATGAAGCCCGGGAAACTCACAGTGGGAGGCGCGATCTTGACGTGCAAATGATTGTCGACTTGGTATAGGGGGCGAAGACTAATGTCGAACCATCTAATCATTTGGTTCCCTCAGTTTCCCTGGAATCATTGGGCCGTAGGCGAGTTCTGTCGAGGTAAAGCCAATGATTAGAGGCATCGGGCGCAGCGCCTGAGCCTGTGTCTCAAACTTTAATAGGTAGGACCGACCGCAATTTGCTCCATTGGTAGACGGATCGAGCTCAAGTGGGCCATTTTTTGGTAAGCGAGCGAGCGATCTGGAAGGTTGAGCCAGGAGCCAGGAGTTGCGTGCCAGCTGTTTTCAACCTAGAACCCACAAGGGTGTTGGTGATTAAACGTGGGGCCGGTGGTCCAGTGATCAATCATTGGGGTGTGTAACTGACTCACTGCCGAGATCAGCTAGCCAGAAAATGGATCGTGACGCCCGTGACTATCACCGACCGTCGAGGCAGGCGAACCTCGATAATTAGGGCGCGGCGGTGGCGCAAAACACATGGGGCGCGAGCCGGGCGGGCGGCCGTCGGTGCGGATCTTAGTGGTAGTATCAAATATTCAAATGAGAACTTTGAAGGCGAAGAGGAAGGATTTCCATGAGCGGCACTTGCATGGGTTAGTCGATCCTAAGGAGCGGGAGAAGCCCGTCAGGCGTCTGCGCGCACGCGAGCATCGAAAAGGAATCGGGTTAACATTCTGAGCGGGGCGGTGGCGGTGGCAACCGTTAGGGAGTCCGGAGAGCGTCGTCGAGGCCTCGGGGCGAGTTATCTTTTCTGTTTTAGCGGCAGCCCACCACGGAAAGCATTTCGGCGAGAGGTAAGTCCGGTATTTGGAAGAGCACCGCCTGTCGGCGTGGTGTCCCGGTCGCCCTCGGCGACCGTAAATCCGGAGGACAGGTGCCTCACGCGGTCGATACTGGCAACGCATCGAGTCTCAGGTGAAACGACCTGCATTCGATGGAACAATGTAGGCAAGGAAGTCGGCAAAATGGATGTAACCTCGGGAAAGTTAGCTCACGAGAGTACAGGCACGGGGTCCAGTCCGAACCGTCAGTGTCAGGTGGAGCGCTTCGAGCACTCCGCGGCGAGGCCCGGTCGCCCGTCTTGGCCGGGGGCAGGCGAACGGCTCCCTCGGGGGCCTTCCGGCGTCGAGGCGGTCGACTGGCGTGGGACAGAATCCATTGGTATTTAAATTCAGGCAGCATTGCGATGGTCCACTGCGGATGCTCACGCAATGTGATTCCTTGATGCTCACGAATCTTCAGTGAAGAAATTGACAGCGGGTGGCATGATGGAGTAACATGACTCTCTTAAGGTGACGAATGCCTCAGTAAATTAATTAGTGAAGCGCGCATGAATGGATTAACGAGATTCCTTTGTCCTGTCTACTATCCGAGTAGGAAACCACGGTAGGAGCGGGCTTGGCAGAATCAGCGGGAAAGAGATACTGTTGGGCTTGACTCTAGGTCAGGCTTTGTGAAATGATGACTTGAGAGGTGTAGGATAAGTGGGATAGGAAGCGGCGAAGTGAAATACCACTACTTTTAACGTTATTTTACTTATTCCGTGAATCGGAGCGGGAACATCCCTCCTTTTGGACCCAAGGCGCTCGCGTGATCCGAAGCGGAAGACATTGTCGGGTGGGGAGTTTGGTACGGGCGGCACATACATTAAGATAGCATGGTGTCTAAGATGAGCTCAGCGAGCGAGAAATCTCATTATTGAACAAAAGGGTAAAAGCTCGTTTGATTCGATTTCGATCACAGTCACGAACCGTGAAGCGCGTGGCCTATAGATCCTTTAGACCTTGAATTTGAAGCTAGAGGTGTGAGAAAAGTTACGCGGGGATAAGCGGCTTGTGGCGACGGCGTTCATAAGCGGCGTTGCTTTTTGATCCTTGATGCTCGGCTCTTCCCTATCATTGTGAGCGGAATTCACCCAGTGTTGGATTGTTCACCCACCAATAGGGAGCATTAATTTGGGTTTGAACCGTCGTGAGGAACAGGTTAGTTTTACCCTCGCGATGGCCGATTAATATGATAGTAATTCAACCTGAATGCGGGAGGCGGATTGATTCGCTGTTGGGTCATCGCTTGGTTGAAAGAAGCCGGTGTGGCGAAACCTCTGATCTTGTTGGATTATGGTGAACGCTCTAAATTAGAATCGGACTGAAAGCGACAGCGTCGCCGTGTGATGCTGCGACCCTCGATGAGGCCCTGTTGAGGCACGTGTCCTTGGTCGGTCTCGCGATTGGAATGGCCGTGTAGGCGTAACCAAACATTATTAAATGAAGGCGGCGGGTGGGTCGCTTTGCCGGAACGGCGCCATCTGCGGCGGGGTATTAGCCGCGTTGGCCAGTGGCCTTGCTGCCACGATCGGCGAGATTCAGCCCTATGTCGCTCGATTGGTCCCTCACACCGAGGCCCATCCGCCAGCGTTTCCTTACCGTCCCTCAAAAACGAAGAGGTTGGAGCGTTAGGGGTGTGCGAAAACCCCGCGGCCGTTGAACAAATCTTCGATTAAGCCGGATAAAGCGTGCGTATGGAATAAAAAAATAAGCGAAATGGCGATTGGGTGACGGCGATTGCCGCGCGAAATCAAGACAGCGAATTCGGACCCGGCCGACTTTAGCGACACTGCGGGCTATGCCATGGTGCTTCGATTAGATTAACTGCGATCCATTCGGTAGACATGTTGCCTCGATCACGTGGTAGAGCGATTCCAAGGCATGGTGTGGTAACTCTGCCCGTGCGACCATGCCATTTACATGCCTCCCCACCCCCATGATATTACATCTTTGCCTCCCCCATGCTAGCTAGGCCATGCTTAGACACGGTGCCCTCGTTTAGTGCCATGGCATGCCCTAGTCCATATTGCCCGCCTAGGGTGGTGCCTAGGCAGGGTGCCCATAGGCCTAGTGCGTGACATGCCTAGTCAGATTGCCTCGACCTGAGCCCTGGTGCCGTAGCTGGTACAGGCGCGGTGATTCGACCTAGTGCCATGCCTGAACGCGGTGATTCGGCTGAGTGGCGCACAAACGCGATTACTTTCCGGCAGTGCTTGCCTAGACGATTACCTCGGCCGAAGTGCTTGCCCGAGCGCGGTGCGCCGACTAGTGCCATGACAGCGCTGGAAACGCGATTGATTCGACGCTTGTGCTTGCACCAGCGCGGCGCTGGGCCCTGATGCCATGACATGCATAGGCGCGGTGATTCATGTGCTTGCCTAGGCACGGTGCGCGAGCTGAGTGCGTGACATGCAGGCGCGATTGCCTCGGCTCAGTGCCATGAGCATGCACAGGCACGGTGCTGGGCCCTGGTACGCCCAGCATGCCACAAACGCGATGATTCGACCCTGGTCTTGCCTAAGCCGCGATTACTCGGCAGTGCTGGCTTGCGGTGCACGGAGCCCTAGTGCCGCGAGCGGCCGCTGCGGCCCAGGGTTCCCGTAGTCGCGGCTGAGCGGTGCCATGGCTAGTGACATGCCATGCCTACCGCGAGGGGTGCCTCGGCCTGGTGCCGGGGCATGCCTTGGCGCGGTGCTGGCCTCGTCGCCGCCATGCTGAGAACCGCGGTCACCTGGCTGGTGCCATGGCACGAAGACGCCAGTCCCTTTCGGCCTAGTGCCATGGCACGAGCCGCGGTGCCTCGATGCAGTGCCATGGCATGGAGCTGATTGCCTCGACTTTAGTGCCATGACATGCCTAGGCAAACATTCGACCTAGTGTCATGGCACGGGCGGTGCCTCGGTCTAGTGCCATGGCATGGGCGGTGCCTGAGCTAGTGCCATGACATGCCTGGGCGGCATTCGGCTGGTGTCGCGGCGCGGGCGCGGTGCGCCGGCATCTTCCGCGCGTACTTTGGGGCGTCATCAGCCCTGTGGCGACTGCCGTGCAGGCCAGGTGATTCGGCCCTAGTGTGTGGCAGACGCGATTGCGCCGACCCGGTGCTTGCTAAGCGCGGTGGTGCCTCGACCTAGTGCCGTGACGTGCCCTAGGCACGATTGATTCGGCCCCAGTGCCATGGCATGCCTAGGCACGGTGATTCGGCCTAGTGCCATGGCATGCCTAGGCACGGTGATTCGGCCTAGTGCCATGGCATGCCTAGGCACGGTGATTCGGCCTAGTGCATGCCTCCTAGGAACGGTGCCTCGGCCAAGTGCTTGCCTAGGCACGGTGGCCTTGACCCTAGTGCCTTGGCGCCTGCCTGCGACACGACGATTCGGTAGCGGTGCCTCGAGCCTTGTGCCATGACATGCCCTAGACACGATTGATTCGGCCTAGTGCCATGCCACCATGCCATGCCTAAGATTAAACTCGCCCTAGTTTAAAAAACATTGTTTTTTAGGGTTGAGTTTATTTCTATCATGAATGTGCCGTTCCATGCCCTGAACAACGGTGCCTCGGTCTGAATTATATGGCATGCCATGCCCTAGACACACGGGGCTCGGCACAGTGCTATGCGCCGCCATGCCTAGACGCACGGGGCCTCGGCCTAGTGCTATGCCATGCCATGCCATGCCATGCCTAGACACCCGGGGCCTCGGCCTAGTGCTATGCCATGCCATGCCATGCCTAGACACACGGGGCCTCGGCCTAGTGCTATGCCATGCCATGCCTAGACACACGGGGCCTCGGCCTAGTGCTATGCCATGCCATGCCATGCCATGCCATGCCTAGACACACGGGGCCTCGGCCTAGTGCTATGCCATGCCATGCCATGCCATGCCATGCCTAGACACACGGGGCCTCGGCCTAGTCTTTATGCTATGCCCGTACCATGCCGTACCATGCCATGCCATGCCATGCCATGCCATGCCCCTAGACACCGCGATGCCTCGGCGCCTAGTGCTATGGCATGCCGGTGCCCTGAACACCATGGCCCTCCCGCCTAGTGCTATGGCATGCCATGCCTAGACACCGCAGGGCCTCCGCGCTAGTGCTGCATGGCATGCCATGCCTGAACAGCGGGGCCTCGGGGCCTCGGGCTAGTCTTTATGGCATTCATTGCCCCTGAACACACGGGGCCTCGGCGCCTCGGAGTGCTGTGGCATGCCATGCCCCACCAGACACACGGGGCCTCGGGGCACCGGGCTAGTGCTATGGCATTCCATGCCCCTGAAACACCGCGGGGCCTCGGCGCCTCGGGCTAGTGCTATGGCATGCCATGCTGAACACACGGGGCCTCGGCGCCTCGGGGTAGTGCTATGGCATGCCGTGCCCTGAACACCCACGGGCCTCGGGGCCTCGGGCTGGTGCTATGTGTGCCATGCCCTGAACCACGGGGCCCTCGAGGTATCGGGCTAGTCTTTATGGCATGCCATGCCACACACACAAACACGGGGCCTCGGGCTAGTGCTATGGCATGCCATGCCTAGACACGGGGCCTCGGGGCCTCGGGGGTGGTGCTATGGCATGCCATGCCCCTGCGGCTACGGGGCCTCGGGCTAGTGCTATGGCATGCCATGCCTAGACACACGGGGCCTCGGGCTAGTGCTATGGCATTCCATGCCTAGACACACGGGGCCTCGGGGCCTAGTGCTATGGCTTGCTATGCATAGACACACGGGGCCTCGGCTGAGTCTTTATGCCATGCACAGACATATGGCCTCGGTCTAGGCGCTTTGTCATGCCCCCACAGGCACACGGGGCCTCGGCGCTAATTTTGTGCAGCACCTTGCCTAGACATAGGGCCTCGGTCACAGCGGCTTTGTCATGCCACCTAGACACACGGGGCCGCCGGCGCTGAATGCCATGGCATGCCTAGACATAGGGCCTCGATCACAGTCTTTTTGTCATGCCCTAGACACCACGGGGCCTCGCCCTAGTGCTGTGCATGCCATGCCATGACTCACGGTGCCTCGGCCTAGTCGCTGCCACGCCCGCGGTAACCCGTTCCATGTGCCAAGAAGCGTAATTTGCAATATTGATAGGTGCCTGGCGGTATTGATGGTGCTGCTGACCGCCCATTTGTCGCCGAGTACCATTGCACCCAGAGCAATATTGGTGGCTTTCGCACCCTATGCATGTCCTTCCCTAACCGTACTTTCGTTTCTAATTCCATTGTTTCTTCCTGTTCATTGTTCAAAATATCATTCTCATGACAAAAAATGTTTTCAATACCTTTTCCCATGTTTTCCTATATTCCTATATTTTAGAAAAAAAAAAAAATTTAAAATTATCCCTTTCATTTAAAATATTATCGTATAATATTTTTATAGTAAATGTGCATTCGATAGTCAAATCTTAAATCAATTCTTTTCCCCTATTTTCCCTATTTTCCTATTTTTCCCTGTTTTTCACCTATTTTTTAGCCTATTTTTCAGTAAATAAATTAAAATAAATATTTCCTCCACTTCAAATCGATCAATTCTGGTCCCAAATATTTTCCCATGCTTGAAAAATGAATTTTAAGAAATATTTTTACTATTTTCTCCTATTTTCCCTATTTTCCTATTTTTCTAGTAAATAAATAAAAATAAATATTTACTTGCGTCCAAATTTTTTCTTCTTTTTCTTGTATGTATAATTATTATAAAGAGAATCTCTTAAAAGCGGGACTAAAATAAAGCTCTGGTTAAAATTTGCCATTATGTCTCACTCCAGCGTGTGATGTCCTCAGTTTTTCCAAAAGGCATATTGCTCTTTAAAGGGGTGGTTGCCTCTATGGGCTTGGCAGCGCGCTGGGAGGCCTGAGGCCCATGACCTTGCGTGCTGCGTGCACACCCATGCCACTGCGTGGCATGGGGCGTTAACATCATATGCACCCACAAGCCCTCGACATCAGGTTGGGTGGGTGACAATGTAGCCCGTTGCTTGTCTCCCGCAGCGGTCGTTGTCGACTAGTTGCCTAAGATGCCATCTTGCTTGCCCATAGCCTTAAATATGGGCGGTTCCCCACGTTGCAAGCATGCCTCGTTCCCCCGAATTTGCCCCCGGTTGCTTGAGGCGAAGGCATGCCCTCGTTCCCTACGTTGCCTCGCCTAGTGCATGCCTCTAGGCATGGTGCCTGTGCCTTGCACGGGCATGGTGCGCACCGGCTGAATACCTTGCCTAGACATGGGTGCCCTCTCGGCCCTGCAGTACCTTGTTTGGGCATGGTGCCTCGAAGCAATGCCTTGCCCTAGACACGGTGCCTCGGTTGCTCTTTGCCTTGCACGGGCATGGTGCCTCGGCCTGGTGCATGCCTCGACGGTGCCTCGGCCTGGTGCGCACCTGGAGCTGGTGCCTTGGCCTGAGTGCTTGCTGGGCATGGTGCCTCGGCTAGTAAGAGTACTATCGACAAGTTGCACCGGCCTAGTGCGCTGCACGGGCATGGTGCCTCGAAGCCTAGATCGTGCCTCGGCGAGTGCCTCGGCCTAGTGCATGCCTTAGGCGAGGTGCCTCGACCTAATGCATGCCTAGGCAGGGGTGCCTCGGCCTGAGTGCATGCCTCGGCGAGGTGGCTCGGCCTGGAGTGAAGCCTCGACGGTGCCTCGGCCTGGTGCGTGCACGGGCGGGGTGCCTCGGCCTGGGCATGCTGGACGAGTGCCTCGGCCTGAGTGCATGCCTAGATAGGGTGCCTCGGCCTAGTGCATGGCCTAGTCACGGTGCTTTGGCCTAGTTCATGCCTAGGCACGGGGGCATCGCCTGGAAACGCGGCCCGGTGTCGGGTTTGAATGCATGCTGCCGCTAGTACGCTGCTAGTGTCTTGCACGGCGGGTGCGCCACTTTAGTGCATGCTGGCGGCGATGCACACCGGCCTGGTGCATGCCTAGGCATGGTGCGCGATAGTGCCTTGGGCGCTGGCACCGCCGCTGAAACCCGCTGGCCGCCGCTCGTCACTTTGCCCGGCGTGCACGCCCGCACTTGGCATGGGCGTGCTCATATGCCGCCCCCGAGTCCTCGACATCCGATTGCAATACGGCTAGGCGATGATCCGGATTCTTTAGCTCTCCCATCGCGATCTTTGTCGACTCGTTGCCTAAGGCAGCCATCTTTGCTTGCCCTTGGCCTCCCAGGCTATGAGCGGATGTTCCCCACATTGCAAGCATGCCTCTCGTTCCTAACCATGGTGCCTCGGCTTAGTGCCTTGGCTAGCAGTGGCTCAGTGTCGTGCCTCCTGCCAGTGCTACTTTAGGCATGGTGCTAGTGCCATGCCTAAGCGTGGTTCTGGTTTGGTGCTGGCGAGTTCCGTAACAGTGCCTTGCCCTGTGAGGTTCATGGCTTAGTGCCTTGCCTAGGCACGGTTCCTCTCCCTAGTACCTTGCTTAAGCACGGTGCTGGGGCCCCAGTGCTATGACATGCCTGGGCACGGTGCCTTAGTAGAGTGCATGCCTAGACATGGTGCCTCGGCCTAGGCCATTTCATGCACAGACACGGATTGCCTCGGCATAGTTCATTCTTACTATGTTTCTTAATTGGCTTAGACACCTTAGGCTTACCCAATCTTCTTTGTCTAGGCTTGTCTTCGATTTACTTGACCAACTATTCGGTTGCTTGGAAATAGTGTTATCATTCTTCTCATTACTGCAGATATAGTACTACAAAGGGCATCACTTGTTGCTTAAGTGTGCTTCTTAGAGACAACTCAAGCTAGTCACCCGGTTCGGTGTGTGGTGCATCTTGAAGTCAACGTTAGGCGTGTGAGTGGTGTTTGGGTAATGTGGGGTTGGTAGGCTCCTTGCTCGTACAGCGACTGTGCCCGCGTCCCTCCTCATTCTAGCTACAAGCGCTTGAATCAAGCCTTGAGCATCGGCGATAATGGTTCTGTGTTGCCTTCCCAATCGATGGAATTTTCTCCGAATGTTGCCTTTGCTCCATCTAGCTACGCTCATAGAGCGGAAGGTGGGGACCTTCTGTGATGTGTGCTGCTGCCACAGCGTGTGACCATCTGAGAGAAGGGTTTCACAATGGAGCCATGATGATGGCTACGTGCTCTCGGATCACGGAACCTTAACAGGCGTAGGATCTAGTCACAATGTGCCGAGCTTAGCGGGTCATCGCTAGGCAGCGATAATAATACGACCGATCGGCTTTGCTTTGCCCTCAGAGCACCCATTGTGGTGGGAGTAGGTGCATCAGTTCGGCGTTGCACAAGAATGCTACTGGTTGATCACGCATTAGTCATATGCTTGTCTCAAAGATTAAGCCATGCATGTGTAAGTATGAACTAATTGATGGCAGCAAGCTGAATGGCTCATTAAATCGATTTATAGTTTGTTTGATGGTACTTGCTACTCGGATAACCGTAGTAATTCTAAAATATCATTTTATGAACCCCGGAGCTACGAAGGATGCATTTATTAGATAAAGGTCGGCGAATTTATGCGGGTTGCTCACGATGATTCATGATAACTCGACGGATCGCCCGCGGCCATCGTGCGGCGGCGCATCATTCAAATATCTGCCCTATCAACTTTCGATGGTAGGATGGTAATTCATGGTATTGGCGGGTGACGAATTAGGGTTCGATTAGGAGGGCACGAGAAGCGGCTACCACATCCGGAAGGCGGCGGTAATTACCCGATCGACCTGCGGGAGGTAGTGACAATAAATAACAATACCATGCGGGCTCTTTGCTGGTGCGGTGAATTGGAATAGTACAATCTAAATCCCTTAGCGAGGATCCATTGGAGGGCAGTGCGGTGCGGCCCAGCGGTAATTCCCGGCTCGATAAGCGTATATTTAAGTTTATTTGCGGTTAAAAAGCGTAGTTGGACTTTGGGATGGAAATTCGATTCGGTCGCCTTACGGTGTGCACGGTCCTCTTGTCCCTTCCTAAGCGATGCGCTCACAGTCTGCTTGGCTGGTCGTGCCTCGGTCTTCATTACTGAAGAATTAGAGTGCCGAAAGCAAGCCTCGCTATGGATACATTAGCATGGGATATCATAGGATTTGGTCCTATTGTGTTGGCCTTCGGGATCGAATGTGGTCTGAGGAATGATCGGGACGTCGTATTTCGCAGTCGGAAGGTGAAATTCTTGGATTTATGAAGAGCGAACAAGCTACGGCTTGACGCGAGGATGTTTCATTAATCAAGAAGCGAAGTTGGGGGCTACCGAGGCGGTAGATAAAGTCCTAGTCTCAACCATGCTTGATGCCGACCCGAGGATCGGCGGATGTTGCTTTGGGACTCGGCACCTTATGAAATATCAAGTTTTGGAGTTCGGGAGTATCAGTTAGCAAAAATTTGAAACTTAAAGGTGCGGAAGGGCTTCCAGGAGTGGAGCTGGCTAATTGACACGGGAAACTTACGGTCGGTTCTGGCCAAAGTTAACGAGGCGAGCTCTTTCTTGATTCTATGGGTGGTGGTGCATGGCCCGTTCTGATTGTTGGAAGCGATTTATGCAGTTGGTGAACAGCGAGCGAGACCTCGGCCTGCTTCTTTGCTGCCGGTGATCCTCATGGCGGCTGCCAGAGGACTATGGCGCTTAGGCCAGGAAGTTTGAGGCAATAGCAGTGCGTGATCGCCGCCAGATGTTACGGGCCGCCTGGCATCTACTGCCCGATGTATTCAGCGAGTCTATAGCCTTGGCCCGACGGGCGGGCTAATCTTTGAAATTTCATCGTGATGGGGATAGATGTTTACGGTGTTGGTCTTCAACGAGGAATTCCTAGTAAGCGCGAGTGTTTCGCGTTGACTAAATCCTTGCCCTTTGTACACCGCGTCGCTCATACCGATTGGGTGGTCGGTGAAGTGTTCGGATCGCGGCGTGGCGGTTCGCCGCTGCGGCGTCAGCGAAGTCAACCCGAACCTTATCATTTTAGAGGAAGGAGAGTCGTAACAAGGATCCGTAAGTGAACTGCGGAAGGATCGTGCCATCGAACCTATCGACCCGAGCGACCAGTGATACGTTGTTTAACCCATCGAGGGCAGAGCGGGCGTGAGCCCTCAAGCTCCGCTCGATGGATCGGTGGTACCGAGCCTTTCCATACGCCCGTGCATGGGGGTGTCTTCTTGGGGACCTTCGATCCAACAACGAACCACGTGGAAAGCGTAAGGAAAACCTGGCGAACAGCGCCCGTCCGTCGCCGGTCGCGAGGTCGCGGCGGGAAAGCGTAGTCGTTAACTCCATAGCGACTCTCGGCGGCGGATATCTGGAAACTCGCCGATGAAGAGCGTAGCAAAATCACGATACTTGGTGTGAATTGCGAGAATCCGGTGAATCATCGAGTCTTTGAGCGCCAAGTTGCGCGGCGCCATTAGGTCGAGCACGCACACTTTGGGCGTCTGGTCTGTCGCCCCCTCCGCCCCGCCTGCCGTAGAGTAAAGGGCTGGGATTAGGCGGTTGTTAACCTCCATGGAACATCGCGTGAGTGGTTGGTTAAATACGTCACAGTGGCGATGCACGCCTTGACAAGCGGTGGTTTGAAACGAACCCCTGATCCTTTCCCCTGTCGGAGGAGGAAGGAGGAGAATCTCTCCGCATCGGGCGCGGCGGCAGCGGGCTGTGGCCCAGGAGACCTGCGAGCGACCCCGGTCGGCGGGAACACCAGTGAGGATTTAAGCATATCGTAGCGGAGGAAAGAGCTTACAAGGATTCCCTTAGTAGCAATGACGAGCCGGGAAAAGCCCAGCTTGAGAATCGGGCGGTCCCGCCGTCCGAATTGTAGTCTGGAGAAGCGTCCTCGCGACGGGCTGGGACCCCGAGTCCCACACTGGAAGGGCGCGGAGAGAAGTGAGAGCCTGTCGTGCCGGACCTGTCGCTCTGTTGTCGGCGAGTCGGATCAGTGTTGGGAATGCGGCCCCGATCGGGCGGTAGAATTCCGTCGAGGCTAAATACGGGCGAGAGGCCCAGATGCGAACAAGTCTGCGCGAGGGAGGTGAAAGGACTTTGAGTCAAAGAGTGCTTCAGAAATTGTCGGGAGGGAGCGGATGGGGCGGCGATGCGCCTCGGTCGGATGTGGAGCAGCGATCGCCGGTCCGCCCGATCGACTTCGGGCGCGGGCCAGACGCGGTTTAAGAGCGACCCGAGCGGGTTGTAGTCATACGCGTGGAGGCGTCGTCGCCTCGATCGTGGAATCACGGCGCACGCCCTCGGTGCCGGCACCTGTGTGCTCATGGGCGTCGGCCCGGCCGGGCCCCCATTGACCGTCTTGAAACCGCGGACCAGGGTGACATGTGTGCGAGTCAGCCCCGGGCTAAGTAAACTGCGTGGGCGTAAGGAAGCTGATCGGCGGGATCCCCCTCGAGGGGTGCACCGTCGACCGATGATCTTTGAGGAAGAGGTTCAGTGAGCATGCTGTCGGGACCAGATGGTGAACTATGCACGATGGTAGACGGAGAAACTACAGTGGAGGCAGCGGCGATCTTGACGATACAAATCGTTCGTCGACTTGGGTATAGGGGCGAAAGACTAATCGAACCATCAATCATTGATTCCCTCGAAGTTTCCCTCGGGATCATTTGGAGCCCACATGGGCGAGGTCTGCTCGGAGTAAAGCCAATGATTAGAGCATCGGGGCGCAGCGCTCGACTATTCTCAAACTTTAAATAGGTAGGACGGCATTTGCTCCATTGGTAAGACCCACGGAATCCCGAGCTCAGTGGGCCCATTTTTGGTAAACGGCAGCGTCTGCGGGATGAACGAGCCGGAATTCTGATTACTTAAGCTAGCAGCTAACCTCGAACCACAAAGGGTGTTAGTGGAATTAAAACGCGGGACGGTGGTCATGGAAATTCGAGAGAAATCCGGCTAAGGAGTGTGTAACAACTCCTGCCGAATCAACTAGCCCGAAAATGGATGGCGGCCCGGAAGCGCGCGACCCTATACCGGCCCGGGTCGAGGCAAGGGCAGGAGCCTCGATGGAGTAGGAGGCGCGTGGTCGCCCGCCAAAACACAGGGCGCGAGCCTGGCGGAGCGGCCGTCGGTCTTGGGATCTTGGTGGTAGTATGATGTCAGGTGAGAACTTTGAAGGCCGAAGGGGAAAGGTTGTGGCGGCACTTGCACATGGGTTAGTCGATCCTAAGAGGCGGAGAGCAGTCCGATAAGCATTCTTGCGCGCGAGCATCGAGGAATCGGGTTAACATTCACGAAAGGCAGGGATGGCGGTGTGACAGCGTTAGGGAGTCGGAGGCGTCGTCGGGGGCCTCGGGAAGAGATTATCTTACGTTTAACGACCCGCCCACCACAGGAAGCGGCTCAGCGGAGGTGAGATCAGCCGGAATTTGGAAGAGCCTGCACGTCGTGGTGTCGGTGCGCCCTCGACCCGTGAATCCAGGACCGAAAGGTGCCTCCCACGCGGTCGTACTCATAACCGCATCGGAGTCTCAAGGTGAGCGACCTGGTCGATGGAACAAAATGTAGGCAGGGAGTCGGCAAAATGGATCAGTAACCTCGGGAAAAGTTGGCTCACGAGGAATTTGGGCACGGGGTCCCGATCCCGAACCGTCATTTGTCGATTGGGCTGCTCGAGAGCTCACGCGGCGAAGCGGGCAGCCGTGCGGCCGGGGAGCGGTTTGGGGCAGCCTCGGGGGCCTTCCACGGCGTCGAACCAGTCGACCTCGGCCCGAATGCGGACAAGGGAATCCATTTAATTAAAACAAAGCATTACGATGGTCCACTGCGGATGCTCACGCGATCTTGATTTACGCCCCGATGCTCACGAATGTCAAAGTGAAGAAATTCAACGGCCCGGGTCGCAGTAGGAGTAACTATGACTCCTCTTAAGGTAGCCAAATGCCTCGTCACCATCTAATTAGTAGCGGCATGAATGGATGCAGATTCCCAACGTCACATCTGCTATCCAGCGAAACCGGCCAGGGAGCAGGCTTGGCGAGGAATCGGCCAGGGAAAAGAAGACCACTGTTGAGCTTGACTCCTGAGTCGACTTTGTGAAATAGGCTTGAGAGGTGTGAAGGATAAGTGGGAGCCGGAAGCGGCGAAGTGAAATACCACTACTTTGCGTTATTTTACTTGACCGATGATCGGAGGCGGGAACATCCTCGCTTTTGGACCAGCGGCTCGCGGCGCCGATCCGGCGGAAGACATTGTCGGGTGGGAGTTTGGTAGGCACATCTGTTAAAGATAACGCGGGTGTCCTAAGATGAGCTCAAGCGAGCGAATCTCGTGTGGAGCAAAAAGTACTTCGTTTGATTCACGATTTCCGGTCACGAATACGAGCGTGAAAGCGTGGCTGTCGATCCTTTAGACAACCGAATTTGAAGCTAGAGGTGTCGGAAAAGTTACCGCAGGGATAAGCGGGTGGCGACCAGCGTTCATAAGCGGCGTTGCTTTGATCCTTCGTGTGACTCTTCCTATCATTTATGAGCGAGAATTCACCCGAGTGTTGGATTGTTCACCCACGATAGGGAGCGTGGTGGGTTTAGGCCAGGCGTGAGGCGAGTTAGTTTACCCTGCGATGGCCAGTGTCGCGGTAATTCAACCTAGTACGAGGAGCGGATTGATTCGCTGGTGGTGCGTCGGCAGTTCGAGAAAAGCCGGTGGCGTGACGAGCTGCCCAGTCTTGTTTGGATTATGTGGCGAACGCCTCTAGAGTGAGTAGGGCTAGAAGCGGCAGGCGTGCGCGCGTCGCCGGTCGCGGAGCCCTCGGTAAGGGGCCCTCGGCTCAGTGCGTGTCCTTAGTCCAGTCCTCGCGATTGGATCGCGCGTGTGGGCGCAGCAAACGTATTCCGTAGAAGCGGCGGGTAGAATCCTTTGCGGGCGACTTAAATCTGCAGCGACGGGGTATTGTAAGTGGCGAGTGGCCCTTCTTTACCACGATCGCGAGATTCAGCCCTAATAAACTCCCGGTCGTCCCTCCTCGAACCATCCACCCGCGTTTCCCTTTTTCGTCCCTCGTAGAGGTTGGAGCGTTAGGGGTGGTACGGGAAGCCCGCGGCCGTTGAGCAAATCTTCGGTCGGCGGATAAAGCGCATGCGTATGGAATAAAAAGCTAAACGAAATGAGAAGCGATTGGGTGACGCGATTGCCTTGCTCGAAATCAAGACAAGCGAATTCCAGACCAGCCGCGACTTCGCGGCTTGCACGGGCGACATGCCATGGTGCCTCGGTCGTGCCTGGCGTCGTTCGTGGAACATCATTGCCTCGATCCGCGTGGTAAGAGCCGTTCAGAGGCATGGTGTGAATATCCTTGTGCCCGACCATGCCATTACATCTTTCGCCTCCGCCCCCCATGATATTATTACATCTTTGCCTCCCCCATGCTAAGCTAGGCCATGCTTAGACCACGGTCTTCATTTAGTGCCATGGCATGCCTAGTCATTGCCCCGCTGGGGTGGGTGCTGCAGGCGGTGCACCGACTGGTGCGTGGGCATGCTAGTCTGCGGTGCGCCGGCCTAGGCCTAGTGCCATGGCATGCCTGGGCCGCGATTGATTCGGCCTAGTGCCATGCCTGAGCGCGGTGATTGACCTGAATTAGCGCCTGGAGCGCGGTCACCTCGACGGTGCTTTGCTGAGCGCGATTGCGCCGACTGATGCTGCCGGGCGATTGCGCCGACTGAGTGCGCTGACATGCCTGAGCCGCGATTGATTCGACGCTTGTGCTTGCCTGGGCGCTGGGCTAGTGCCCATGACATGCATAGGCGGTGATTCCGCCTTGTGCTTGCCTAGGCCGCGGTGCCGCGCAGACTGAGTCTTGTCTGACATGCTGGGCGCGATTGCCCACCGACTTTAGTGCCATGATGCACTGGGCCGCGGTGCTGGGCCTAGTGCCGCCTTTGACATGCCTAGACGCGGTGATTCAGCTGGTGCTTGCCTAAGCCGCGGTGCCTCGACCGGTGCTTGCCGCACAAAGCGCGGTGCACGGGCTGGAGTGCCATGACATGCCTAGACGAGGGTTCCCCTGCTAGTGCCTTGCTGAAGCGGATTGCCATGGCCTGACGTGCCAGCACTACGGGGGTGCCTCGGCCTAGTGCAAGGCATGCCTTGGCACGGTGCCTCGGCCTAGTGCCATTACGTAAGGCGGTGCCTCGACCTAGTGCCATGGCACGGGCTGCGATTGCCTCGACTGGATGCCATGGCACGAACGATCGCCGATTACAGTGCCATGGCATGGGCGCGGTGCCTCGACCCTAGTGCCATGACATGCCTAGGCGGCGACCGGCCCTAAGTGTCATGGCACAGACGCGATGCCAGATCCCGCAAAGTGCCATGAAAACGGGCCGCGATTGCCTACTCATTCGGTGCCGCGGTAGTGCCTGACCAGGCGTTGACTGGGCGTCGTGGCGGCTGCGGCGCGGTGCCGCGGACATCGCGGTGCTTTGGTATGTCGCGGCACTAGGCGAGGCAGGTGCTTCAAGCGGGAATCGGTCGACCTGATGTCATGGCACGGGCGATTACCTCGACCCAGGTGCTTGCCTAAGCACGGTGGTGCCTCGGCCTAGTGCCATGACATGCCTAGGCACGGTGATTCGGCTAGTGCCGCCGCGCGTGCTGAAACACGATTGATTCGACCTATGGTGTGGCATTGCCTAGGCCTGATGATTCGACCTAGTGCCATGGCATGCCTAGGCACGGTGATTCGGCCTAGTGCATGCCTCCTAGGAACGGTGCCTCAGGCCAAGATCTTGCCTAGGCACGGTGGCACGGCCTAGTGCCTTGGCATGCTAGACTACGGCGATTCGGCGGTGCCACCGGCCTTGTGCCATGACGTATCAGACACGGTGATTGGCCTAGTGCCATGCCATGCAAGCTGCAGAACTAAGCCTAGTTTAAAAACATTGTTTTTTTAGGGTTGAGGTTTATTTCTATCATGAATGTGCCATTCCATGCCTAAACACGGTGCCTCGGTCTAGTGCTATGGCATGCCATGCCTGAATACCAGGGCTGGCTTTGGAGTGCTGTACCATGCGCGCTGGAACCACAGGCTCGGCCTAGTGCTATGCCACATGCCATGCCATGCCGCTGCCTAGACACCTTTGAGGGGCTCGGCTGAGTGCTATGCCATGCATGCCATGCTGGGCCTGGGCCTCGGCACAGTGCTATCTTAGTACCGCTGCTGAGACACACGGGGCCTCGGCTGAGTGCTATGCCATGCCATGCCATGCCATGCCATGCCCTAGACACACGGAGCCTCGGCCTGATGCTGTGCCATGCCATGCCATGCCATGCCTGACACACAGGGGCCTCGGCCGTGCTTACATGCTATGCCGTACCATGCCGTACCATGCATTTGCCATGCCATACCAATACTGAACACACGATGCCTCGGTAACACTAGTATATGGCATGCCATGCCTAGACACACGGGACCTCTGCCTAGTGCTATGGCATGCCATGCCTAGACACGGGGCCTCCGGCGCCCTGTGGTGCTTTATGGCGTGCGCACGTGCCTAGACACAGGCCTGGGGCTCAATTTGATCTTTATAGAAAGCATTCCATGCCTGAACTCTGGGAGCCTCAGCCTGGGCTAGTGCTATGGCATGCCATGCCACAGGCTGGGGCCTCGGGGCCTCGGGCTAAGTCACTGTAAGCATTCCATGCCTAGACACCCGGGGCCTCGGCGCCTCGGGCTAGTGCTATAATGTGCCATGCCCCTAGGCACGGAGGCCTCGGCGCCTCGGGAGTAGTGCTATGGCATGCCATGCCTGAACACCGGGGGCCTCGAGTATCGGGCTGGGTGCTATGGCGTGCCATGTGCTGCCTGAGCCTGGGGCCTCAGGGACCTCCGGGCTAGTCTTATGGCATGCCATGCTGGACACACGGGACCTCGGGCTAGTGCTATGGCATGCCAATGCCTGGGCTGCGGGGCCTCGGGGCCTCGGGCTGGTGCTATGGCATGCCATGCCTAGACACACGGGGCCTCGGGCTGAGTGCTGCGGCATGCCATGCCCTAGGCACACGAGGCCTCGGGCTAGTGCTATGGCATTCAGCCTGTAGACACCGCAGGGCCTCGGGGCTAAATATTTATGGCTTGCTATGCATAGACACCGCGGGGCCTCGGCACAGTCTATGCCATGCCTGAACCTTAGCCTCGGTCTAGGCGCTTTGTCATGCCTAGACACACGGGGCCTCGGCGCCTAGTGCCATGCCATGCCTTGCTGAGCCTGGGCCTCGGTCTAGCGCTTTGTCATGCCCCTGGACACACGGGGCCTCGGGCTGTGCCATGGCATGCCTAGACATGGGGCCTCGATGCAGTGCTGTCATGCCTAGACACACGGGGCCTCGCCCTAGTGCTAGTGCATGCCATGCCATGACTCACGGTGCCTCGGCCTAGTGCTTTGCCACGCCACGGTAACCTTATACATTGCCAAAAAGCGTAATTTCCAATATTGTTAGGTGCCTCGGCAGTATTGATGGTGCCACAACCCTTGTTGTCCTCCGTGCCATTGCAGAACAATATTGGTGGCTTTCGCACCTATGCCTTAATCGCTTCCCTAACCATGCTCGTTTCTATTCCATTGTTTCTTCCTCATTCATTAACAAAATATCATTCTCATGACCACACCCACCTTATTAAAAAATGTGTTTCAATACCTTTTCCCATGTTTTCCCACTATATTCTATATTTTAGAGAAAAAAAAATTTAAAATTATCCTTTTTCCATTTAAAATATTATCAAATATTAATATTTTATAGTAAATCTTTATTCCAGTAGTCAAATCTTAAAATCAATTCTTTTCCCCTATTTTCCCCTATTTTCCCTATTTTTCCCATGTTTCACCTATTTTTTTACTTTATTTTTCAGTAAATAATTAAAATAAATATTTATACTTGAATCGATCGTTCCAAATTAAAATATTTTCCCATGTAATGGAATTTTAAAGAAATATTTTTACTATTTTCTCCTATTTTTCCCTATTTGCCTATTTTTCTAGTAGTAAATAAAAATAAATATTTTAACGTCAAATTTTTTCTTCTTTTTCTTGTATGTATAATTATTATAAAGAATCTGCAAAAAACGGGACTAAAATCGCTTTCACGGATTTAAAATTTGCCATTATGTCTCCTCGAGCATGTGTGATGTCTCATCGGTTGCCAAAGGCATATTGCTCTTTAGGAAATTGGTTGCCTCTATGGAGAAGCAGCGGCGCACGACCTGGCAGCCTTGCGTGCTACGCGTGCACACCCATACCGGCTCGTGGCATGGGCGTGCTCATATGCCACCCACAAACCCTCGACATCAGGGTTAGGTAGAGGCTAGACAATGACCAGTTGCTTGCTCTGCGATCGTTGTCGACTACGTTACCCTAGATGCCATCTTTAGCACTTGCCCGCCAGCCGCGAATATAGACGGACGTTATTTACGTTGCGAAGCATGCACCATTCCCCCACGTTGCCGTTAGCGAGCGAAGGCATGCCCCTCGTTCCCCACGTTGCCTCAGCCTGGTGCATGCCTCCTAGGCATGGTGCTAATTACCTTGCTGGGCATGGTGCGCGCCGACTGAATGCCTTTGCACAGACGCGGTGCCTCGGCACGGTGCCTTGTTTGGGCATGGTGCCTCGACTAGTACCTTGCCTGAACACGATTTTCGGTTGCTCTGCCTTGCGGGCGCGGTGCCTCGAGCCTAGTGCATGCTGTGGGGTGCCTGGCTGGTCATGCCTAGGCGGGGTGCCTTGGCCCTAGTGCGCGCGCAGGCTGGTGCCTCGGCCTAGTGCATGCCTGACAAATTTGCCTCGGCCCTGGTGCACTGACGCGGTGCCTCGGCTAGTGCATGCCTCGACGAGTGCCTCGGCCCCTGGTGCATGCCTTGGAGCGGTGCCTCGACCTGAGTGCATGCCTGGAGCGGGGTGCACCAGGCCTGGTGCATGCCTCGGCCCAGGTGGCTCGGCCTAGTGTGGCCTGCGACGGGATTGCCTGGGCCTAGTGCATGCTGGACAGGGTGCCTCGGCCTAGTGCATGCCTGGACAGGGTGCCTCGGCCTAGTGCATGCCTAGATAGGGTGCCTCGGCCTAGTGCATGGCCTAGTCACGGTGCTTTGGCCTAGTTCATGCCTAGGCAGGGCCCCCTTCGCCTGGCGCGGCGGTCGCCTGCAGTTGTTATGCACAGCCATGGTGCCTTCGCTAGTGTCTTGCCTGGGCAAGGGTGCCTTCTTTGAATGCGGCACTGGCGCGATGCCTCGGCCTAGTGCATGCATTGTGACCACCTCAAGCAGTGCCTTTGCAGGTATGGCACCATGGCTAGGCCTTGTTTGCCTTCTGCGTCTTGCCCGGCGTGCACACCCATGCCACTTGTGGCATGGGTGCTCATATGCCACCCCAGTACTCGACATCAGATTGCACATGCGGCTAGACCCAGTCCCGTTGCTAGCTCTCCCATGCGATCTTGTGACGGCTACGTTATACTAAGGCATCCTTTGCTTGCCCTTGGCCTCGACACCATATTGGATGTTCCCCACATTTAAGCATGCCTCGTTCCTATGTGTTTGCCTCGCTTAGTGCCTTGGCTGAGCAGTTACTCTGTCTAGTGCATGCCTGTGGAAGCCTGGCTAGTGCATGCTAGGCATGGTGCTAGTGCCATGCCCTAGGCGTGGATTTCCTCGGTTTAGTGCCTTGCCTAGGCAAGGTTCATAACAGTGCCTTGCCTAGGCAAAGTTCAACCAGCTTATTGCCCTTGCACAGAGCACGGTTCACTCTCCCTAGTGCTTGCCTAAGCACGGTGCAGGACTAGATGCCATGACATGCCTAGGCATGAGATTGCCTGTGGTGTGTGCCTGAACATGGTCTTATAAACTGGCTGCCAATTTCATACTTTGAACACGATTGCCTGGCGCAGTTCATTTACCTAGACATGGTGTGGAGCACAGCAGGCACGTCTTCTTTGTCTGGAAGCATCGCGGTTGCCCGGCCTTCTTGGTTGCTTGGAAATAGTGTTATCATTCCTTCTCATGCCTCTGATGAGTCTTCTGAAAGGGCATCGCTGAGCTCGTGTGCTTCTTAGAGAGACTGACTCGACTAGTCACGGTTCGGTGTGTAGTGCATCTTGAAGTCAACACATTAGGCGTGTGGTGGTGTTTGGGTAATGTGGGTTGGTAGGCTCCTTGCTCGTGCAAACTATTGCCAACGTCCGCCCTCATTCTGCATTTCTAGCGACTTGAATCAAGCGCTTGGGCGCTCAGCCCGATAATGGATTTCCTGTGTTTACGCTGTGCGTGGAATTTTCTCTCGAATGTGCCTTTCCATCTAGCTCTTGCTCATAGAGCGGAGTGGACCTTGCAAGCGATCATGTGCTCCGTAGCCTCCTGGCGTGTGACCATGCGAAGGGTTTCACAATGGGCCATGATGGCTGATATCGGATGCGGAACCTTAACACGGGCATGGGATCCCAAGATCACAATATTGCGAGCTTAGCGTTCATCGCTAGGCAGTATGTCTGACGATCACACGGCTTTGCTGCCTCCCGACACCCATTGTGGTCTGGGCCAGGTGCATGCGGTTCGACGTTGCACAAGAATGCTACAGTTGATCTGAGTAGTCATATGTATCTCAAGATTAAGCCATGCATGTGTAAAGTATGAACTAATTAGGAGCGTAAACTGCGAATGGCTCATTAAATCAGTTATAGATTTGTTTGATGGTACTTGCGCCTCGGATAAGTAGTAATTCTAGAGCTAATCTCTTTGACAAACCCCGACTTCACGGAAGGATGCATTTATTAGATAAAGGTGGCCGAATTTATGCGGGTTGCTCACGATGATTCATGATAACTTTCGGCCGGATCGCGCGGCCATGCGTCGCGGCCTTATCGATCAAATATACGCCTTACTATCGACTTCGATGGTAGGATAGTGGCTACCATGGTATTGGTGTGACGGAGAATTAAGGTTAAATTAGGAGGAGGGGCACGGCGGCTACCACATCCGGAAAATGACGGCGGCGCAAATTACCCAATCGACACGGGGAGGTAGTGACAATAAATAACAATCTCCCAAGACTCTTTAGATGCAGTAGTGGAAATAATCTGATCTAATCCATAGCGAGGATCCATTGGAGGGCAAGTCAGTGCGGCTGACCAGCGGTAATTCGGCTCGAAATGGCGTATATTTAAGTTGTTGCGGAGTTAAAAAGCTCGTAGTTGGACTTTGGGATGGGTGGTCGGTCCGCTACGGTTGTGCCGGTCCTCTTATCCGCTTCACCGTGATGCGCTCTGGTCTTAAGCGGCTGGTGTGCCTCACGTCTTTGACCTTGAAGAAATTAGAGTGCGCCAGAAAGCGGCCTACGCTATGGATACATTAGCATGGGATAACATCATAGGATTTGGTCCTATTGTATTTGGCCTTCGGGATCGGGTAATGATTAACGGGGACGGTCGGGGGCATTAGTATTTCATAGTCGAGGTGTTCTTGGATTTATGAAAGACGAACAAGCTGCGGCATTTGCGGGATGTTTTCATTAATCAAGAACGAAAGTTAGGGCTCGAAGGCGATCGAATGCCGTCCTAGTCTCAACCATAAGCGATGCGACCCGGGGGATCGGCGGATGTTGCTTTTTAGGACTCAGTTGCACCTTATGAAATCAAAGATTTTTAGGTTCGGGGGGAAATATGGTGTAATTGAAACTTAAAGAGTGTGAAGGCACCACGAGGATGGAGCTGCGAAGGCTTGAGTTGACTCAGCACGAAACTGCAGGAGTCCAGGACATAGTAAGGATTATTGGTAGAGCTCTTTCTTGATTCTATAGGTGGTGGTGCATGGCCGTTCTTAGTTGGTGGAGGCGATTTGTCTGGTTGGTGGTTAGCAGAGCGAGACCTCGACTGCTAACTAGCTATCTGCGAAGAGTGATCCTCCATGACCCGGCTTCTTAGAGAGGTTCTATGGCGGCAACAGGCCAAAGGAAGTTCGAGGCAATAAGCAGTGCCGTGATGCCCGCCAGATGTTAAGACGCCTGGCGTACGCGATGTATTCAGCGAGTCTATAGCCTTGGCGACGGGCGGATAATCTTTGAAATTTCATCGTGATGGGGATAAGATCATTGCAATTGTTGGTCTTCAGCGAGGAATTCCTAGTAAGCGCGGTCATCGGCTCGGCGTTGACTACGTCCACGCGCTAATGCCTTTGCCCGTCGCTCTGCCCGATTGAATGGTCGGGGTGAAGTGTTCGGATCGCGACGTGAGCGGTTTACGCCCGCTGCGGCGTCGCGAGAAGTCGCGAACCTTATCATTTAGAAGGAAGGAGAAGTAAATAAGGTTTCCGTGGTGAACGCTGCGGAAGGATCATTGTCGAACCTATCATTGACGACGTGAACCACGTTGTTTTATGACCCGTGGCGAGGCAGGCGGGCGTGGGCCCTCCACTCCGGCTCCTCGATGGATCGAGTGGGCCTCAGCGGGCCTTTCCCTCACGCCCGTGCATGGGGTGTCTTGCGGGGACCTTCCCGATCCAACAACGAACGTGGAAAGCGCCAAGAAGCCTAGCGAAACAACGCCATCCGTCGCCGGTGTCGCGGGTGCGCGGGAAAAGCGTGGTCGTTAACTCCGCAAAAAAGCGACTCACCGACGCTGCGGATATCTAGGCTCGCGCCGATGAAGCGTAGCAAAATGCGATACTTGGTGTAGTGCGAGGAATCCGTGAATCAGCCAGTCTTTGAGCGCATAAGTTGCGCCCGGCGCCGTGGAGTCTGGGCACGCTGCTGGCGTCCACGAACCGCGTCGCCCCTCCCGCCCTTCCGTAGAGTAAGGGGCACAGGTTAGGCGGACATTGGCCTCCGTGGAACATCGGCGTCAGTGGTTGGTTAAAATACGTCGATGGCGATGCGTAGCCAATGGTGATGGTTTGAAGCAGACCCTGATCAGCACCCTGTTCCGGGAGGAGGAAGGAGGAGGAATCTCCATGTCGGGCGCGGCGACAGCGACGGGGGCTCCCACGGGCAGGGGAACTCGACGGCGACCCCCAGTCGGCGGGGAACACCGGCCCCGAGTTTAAGCATATCAAATAAAGCGGGAGGAAAAAGAAACTTACAAGGATTCCCACTTAGTAACGAAGCGAACAGGAAGCATTTGGCTGAGAATCAGGCAGTCCCACTTCCGTCAGTGTGCCAGTCACGGAGCGTCCTCGGCGACGGGCCAGACCCAGTCCATGGAAGGGGCGCCGGGAAGGAGTAAAGCCAAATCGTGCCGGACCTGTCGCCTACGGCGTCGGCGAGTCGGGTTGTTCTGGGAATGCAGCCCCGTCGGGCGGTAAATTCCGTCCCGAGGCTAATACGGGCGAGAGGCCAGATGCGAGCAAGTGCGCGAGGGAAAGATGAAAGGACTTTGAAAAGAGAGTCAAAGAGTGCCCAGAAATTGTCGGGAGGGAGCGGATGGGGCCGGTACGCCTCGGTCGGGTGTGGGCAGCGCGATCGCCGGTCCGCCCGATACGGCTCGGGCGCGAGGCGGCGCCTTGATTTAGGCGCGACGAAGCCGGTTATCGTCATACGGGTGGAGGCGTGCGTCGCCTCGATCGTGGAATCACGGCGCACGCCCTCCGGTGATGCCATTATGCGCTCATGGCGTCGTAAGCGGGCCCCATTGACCGAATCTTGAAACCACGGACCAAGTGCGACATGTGTGCTTGGTCAGCGGGCTGTAGTAAACGCGTGGAAGCGATACGGCGGGATCCACACTCGAGGGTGCCGTCGACGACCTTGATCTTCGAGAAGGGTTCGAGTGAGCATGCAATCGGGACCGAAAGATGGTGAACTATGCTGGCGAGCGACGGAGAAACTACGGTGGAGGCCGCGGCGGTGCGGCGATGCCGTCGTTCGTCGACTTGGGTATAGGGGCGAAGACTAATGTCAGACCATCCCAGTAAGTACGGTTCCCTCAAGAGTTTCCCTCGGGATAAGTGGGCGCTGAGGCGAGTTCTATCGGGTAAAGCCAATGATTAGAGCATCGGGGCGCAGCGCCCTCGGCCTGTTCAAACTTTAAATAGGTAGGGCGACACGGCTGCTCCGTTGGCCCAGAGACCCGCGGAATCGAGCTCAAGTGGGCCATTTTTGGTAGCGGGCGAGCGTCACGGGATGAGCAGAGGCGGGTTCTGATTGCCCAAGCTAGCAGCGCTAACACAGAACCACAAAGAGGTGTTGGTCGATTAAGGCGACGGGGACGGTGGTCATGGAAATTAATCAGCTAAAGTGTGTAACAACTCACTGCCGAATCAACTAGCCCCGAAAATGGATGTTGGCCGTGATATACCGACCCGTCGGGGGCAAGGGCCAGGCCTCGATGAGTAGGAGCGCGGCGGTGTATGAAGCACAGTGCGAGCGGCGGGCTTGGCCGTCAGTCTGCGGATCTTGGTGGTAGTAGCAAATATTCAAATGAGAACTTTGAAAGTAGAAGAGGGAAAGGTTTTCCATGTGAGCGGCACTTGCACATGGGTTAGTCGATCCTAAGAGCGGGGGAAGCCCGTCGATGGCGACTGCAGCGAGCATCGAAGGAATCGGGTTAACATTCTGAGCCGGGGCGTGGTGGCGGCAGCGTTAGAAGTCGGAGGCGTCGTCGAGGGCCTCGGGAGAGGGTGCTCTTTACGTTTAACTGGCTCCGCCCACCTGGAAGCGGCTCGACGGAGGTAGAGATCGGCGGGCTGGAAGAGCCTGCGCCGCGTCGTGTGTCCGGTGCGCCCTCGTGACTCCCGTGAAAATCAGGAGGACCCGGGTGCCTCCACGCGGTCATTACTCATAAGCGCGTCGGTCTCGAGGTAGGCGACCTGCAGTCGATGGGCAATGTAGGCAAGGAGTGGCCAAAATGGATCCGTGGCTTTCGGGGAAGGTTGGCTACGAGGGCTGGGCACGGGGTCAGGTCGAACCGTCATTGTCGATTGGTGCCGGTACGCTCCGCGGCGAGAGCGGGTCGCCAGCGTCTTGGCAGAGAGACGGGCCCCGGGCGGCTCCCTCGGGGGCCTTCCGAGGCGTCGAACGGTCGACTTCTCGAACTGAGTGCGGACAAGGGGAGTCCGTGTTTAAATTAAAACAAAGCATTGCGATGGTCCCTGTGGTTACTCACCTTGATGTGATTTTACGCGATGCTCTGAATGTAAGTGAAGAAATTGACGGGTAAGCAGCGTGGGAGTAACTATGACTCTCTTAAGGTAGCCAAATGCCTCAAATCATCTAATTAGTGAATGATGAATGGATTCAAAGATTCCCAACATCACGTCTACTATCAAGCGAAACCAAAGCGAGGAGCGGGCTTGGCGATCCGTGAGAAGAAGACCTGTTGAGCTTGACTCTAGTCGGAGCTTTGTGAAATGACTTGAAGGTGCTAGGATGAGTGGGGCGGAAGCGGCGAAGTGAAATACTACTTTTAACGTTATTTTACTTATTCGAGTGAATCGGAGGCGGGAACATCCTCCGCTGGACCCGAGGCGCTCGCGGCGTCGATCGGGCGGAAGACATTGTCGGGTGGGGAGTTTGGTACGGGCGGCACATCACGATTAAGATAAGCGCGGTGTCCTAAGATGATAGCGAGCGAAATCTCGTATGGAACAAAGGGTAAAAGCTCGTTTGGTCACGATTTCGGTCACAGTCACGAGCCGTGAAGCGTGGCTATCGATCCTTTAGACCTTGAATTTAGTAGAGGTGCGGAGAAAAGTTACCCGCAGGGATAAGCGGCTTGTAGCGTAAGCGTTCATAGCGGCATTGCTTTTGATCCTTGATGCTTGACTCTTCCTATCATTGTGAGCGAGAATTCTGGAGTATTTGGATTGTTCACCCACCAATAGGGAACGTGGTACGGAGTTTAGGCGAAGTCGTGAGGCGAGGTTAGTTTTACCCTACGATGACGGTGTCGCGAAATAGTAATTCAACCTAGTCTGAGGAACCGTTGATTTGCAATTGGTCATCGGCAGTTGAAAAGCCCGATGGCCTTGAAAATTCCGTCTTGTTGGATTATGTTTGAGCCTTCTCTAAGTCGAATCAAGACTGAAGCAGCAGCGTCTTGATCGCGATTCTTAGGCCTGATGGGGCCCTCGGCCCCGAGGCACGTGTGCAGTCGGGTCTCGCGGTGGACAAACCGTGTGGGCACGCTAGCAGGCATTATTCCGACCGGCGGCCGGGTAGAATCCTTTGCAGACGACTTAAATACGCGACGGGGTATTGTAAGTGCGAGTGGCGCTTGCTACCCGCGATCGCGAGATTCAAGCCCTATGTCGCTCGATTCGATCCCTCCCCTCGAACCATCCACCCAGCGTTTCCCTTTTAAATTCCCGCCGACAAGAGGTTACGGGCGTTACCGGGGGTGGTACGGGAAGCCCCCTTGACGTTGAACAAATCTTAGGTCGGCCGGATAAAGCATGCGTATGGAATAAAAAGCTAAACGAATGAGCGATTGGGTAGCGCGATTGCCTTACTTTCGGGAAATCAAGACAAGCGAATTCCGGACCCGACCACGACTTGCGCTTACACCACGGGCTATGCCATGGTGCCTCGGTCGTGCTTGCGTCCATTCGTAGACATGTTGCCTCGATCACGTGGTAGACCGTTCAGAAGTGGTGTGAATAATCTTGTGCGAACCGCGCGAAGTATCTTTGCCTCTGCCCGTGATATTACATGCGCCTCCCACGCAAGCTAGGCCGTAGCGAACCGCGGTTGCCTCGGCTGGTGCTGGCATGCCTAGTCTTTGCGCCCGCCTAGGGTCGTGCCTAGACAGAGTGCCTCGGCCTAGTGCCGTGACATGCCTAGTCACGGTGCCTCGGCTTTAGGCACTTTAGTGCCATGGCGTGCTGAGCCGCGGTGGTCGAGCTGTGCCATGCTGAAACACGGTGATTATTTAGTGCTTGCCTAGGCCGCGGTGCCTACGGCCAAATTAACGCCCCTAAGAGCGCGATTGCGCCGACCCGGGGTGGCGCCGAGGGCGCGGTGCGCCGACCTAGTGCCATGACATGCCTGGAGCCGCGGTGATTCGGCCTTGTGCTTGCCTGGGCACGGCGCTGGGCCTAGTGCCGCATGACATGCATAGAGCCGCAATTGATTCCATGCTTAATGCTTTTGACACGATTACTTTGGGCTAGTGCCATGACATGCTGGGCGGTGCCTCGGCCTAGTGCATGACATGCACAGGCCCCACGGTGCTGGGCCCTAGTGCCCATGTTTGTACCTAGAGCGCGGTGATTCAACTGAGTGCTTGCCTAAGCACGGTGCTCGGCCCAGTGCTTGCTAAGCGCGGTGCACGGGCCTGAAGTGCCGCTGACATGCCCTGAACAAGGGTTCCCACACAATTGCCTTGCCTAGACAAAGGTGCCATGGCCTAATGACATGCCATGCCTACCGCGAGTGCCTCGACTGAGTGCAAAGGCATGCCCAGCGCGGTGCCTCGGCACAGTGCCATTACATGCCCAGGCCGCGGTGCCTCGGCCTGGTGCCGCCGACGCCGGGCGCGATTGCGCCGACTAGTGCCTTGGCACGGGCGCGGTGCCTCGGTCTAGTGCCATGGCATGGGCACGGTGCGCCGACCTAGTGCGCGACGCCTGACCGACGTTGAAGCCTAGTGTCATGGCACGGGCCGGTGCCTCGGTCTAGTGCCGCCCAGCGTGGGCCGCGGTGCCTCGACTGGTGCCGCCATGCCTGGCGGCGTTGGCCCTAGTGTCATGGCACGGGCCGCGATTGCGCCGGCCATATCGGGTGCCTGGGCGTAGCTCGCGGCACTAGGCGAGGGGCACCGTCTTAGGTGAATTGATTCGGCCTAGTGTCATGGCCTGGGCACGGTGCCTCGGCCAGGTGCTTGCCTAAGCACGGTGGTGCCTCGGCCTAGTGCCATGACATGCCTAGGCACGGTGATTCGGCCTAGTGCCATGGCATGCCTAGGCACGGTGATTCGGCCTAGTGCCATGGCATGCCTAGGCACGGTGATTGACCTAGTGCCATGGCATGCCTAGGCCGCGGTGATTCGGCCTAGTGGGTGTGCCTCCCCAGGAGCGGTTGCGCGGCCGAGTGCTTGCAGGCGCGATTGGCGCGGCCTGGAGTGCCGCCCGGCGTGCGCCGACCACGGCGATTGGTGGCGGTGCTGGCCTTGTGCCATGACATGCTGGTGGTGATTCGGCCTAGTGCCATGTACCATGCCTAGATTAAACTAGCCTAGTTTAAAAAACATTGTTTTTTAGGGTTGAGTTTATTTCTATCATGAATGTGCGTTCCATGCCTGAACCGCGGTGCCTCGGTCTAGTGCTATGGCATGCCATGCCCTAGACACCGCGGGGCCTCGGCCTGGTGTGCCATGCCATGCCTAGACACCACGGGGCCTCGGCACAGTGCTTTATGCCATGCCATGCCATGCCGTACCTGAACACACGGGGCCTCGGCCTAGTCTTGTGCCGTGCCATGCCATGCTAGACACACGGGGCCTCGGCACAGTGCTATGCCATGCCATGCCTAGACACCGCGGGGCCTCGGCCTGATGCTATGCCATGCCATGCCATGCACCATGCCATGCCCTGACTTTGCGGGACACCTCGGCCTAGTGCTATGCCATACCATGCCATGCCATGCCCTGAACCGCGGGGCCTCGGCACAGTCTCTTTATCTTATCTTATACCATGCCATACAGCCACCATGCCAGTACCTTCCATGCCATGCCTAGACACCCGATGCCTCGGCGCCTAGTGCTATGGCATGCCATGCCTAGACACACGGGGCCTCCGCGCCTAGTGCTATGGCATGCCATGCCTAGACACACGGGGCCTCCGCGCCTAGTGCTATGGCATGCCATGCCTAGACACGGAGGCCTGGGGCCTCGATTTGAATCTTTATGGCATTCCATGCCCTGGAACACACGGGGCCTCGCGCCTGGGGCTAGTGCTATGGCATGCCATGCCCTGAACACACGGGGCCTCGGGGGGCCTCGGGCTGGAGTGCTGTGGCGTTCCATGCCCCTAGACACACGGGGCCTCGGCGCTGCGGAGCTAGTGCTATGGCATGCCATGCACTGAACTACCACGGGACCTCGGCCTCGAAGAGTAGTGCTATGGCATGCCATGCTAGACACGGGGCCTGGGGCCTCGCGGAGCTGGTGCTATGGCATGCCATGCCCTGGGCACCTACACGGGGCCTCGGGGCCTCGGGCTAGTGCTATGGCATGCCATGCCTAGACACACGGGGCCTCGGGCAAGTGCTATGGCATGCCGTACCCCTGAACCTGCCACGGGGCCTCGGGGCCTCGAGTTTAGTGCTATGGCATGCCATGCCTGACACCACGGGGCCTCGGGCTAGTGCTGTAGCATGCCATGCTGACCTGGGACTCGGGCTAGTGCTATGGCATTCCATGCCCCTAGACACACGGCGGGGCCTCGGGGCCTAGTGTGCTATGGCATATATGCATAGACACAGGGCCTCGGCCTGAGAGTGTATGCCATGCCTAGACATATGGCCTCGGTCTAGCGCTTTGTCATGCCTAGACACACGGGGCCTCGGCGCCTAGTGCCATGCCATGCCTTGCCTAGACATAGGGCCTCGGTCTAGCGCTTTGTCATGCCTAGACACACGGGGCCTCGGCGCCTAGTGCCATGGCATGCCTAGACATAAGGGCCTCGGTAGTGCTTTGTGCTGCCTAGACACCGCGGGGCCTCGCCACTAGTGCTATTGCATGCCATGCCGT